>CM077455.1:20194428-20399359 GCA_039654765.1 Mylopharyngodon piceus | reverse complement strand
GAAGAGAAGCAATATACATTCATGGCCAAAAGTTTTGGCAGTGACATAAATTTTGTGCTTCGCAAAGTGCTGCTTCAGTTGTTGTGGTGTCGATTCACATTGTTTCTAGATTATTGTGTTAATCTAATCTTGGCTCTGTTTTTTTGGCCCTGGCACAAAATGACCAGCTAACATCATTTCACTAATCATATCACCACATGGAAAAGTGTGAACAAGTACTGAGAAATCACTCTATCATTCTGACGGGATTATAAGAGTGATTGCTATAAAAAGAGGAAGGAAGTGCTTCCAATCATTGTGTTCTTGTCTTAGCAATGGTTACCTCCAAAGAAAGACGTGCAACCATCATGTGTGGTGAGATGCATCTGCATCTGTGAGGCCAAGACTTTGGGGTAAAGGCCTGGTGTCAAGAAGGGCTGCAAAGGAGCCAATTTTTCTCCAAGAAAAACATCAAGGACAGACTGAAATTCTGCAAAAGTACAAGGATTGGACAGCAGAAATCTTGTGCAGAGTTATTTTCTCTGACGAAGCCCCCTTCTGACTGTTTGGGACATCTGGAAAATTGATTGTCTGGAAAAGAAAAGGTGAACGCTACCATGAGTCCCGTGTCGTGCCAACAGTGAAGCATCCTGAGACCATCCATGTGTGAGGTTGCTTTTCATCCAAGGGTTTGGGCTCTCTCACAATTCTGCCCAAAACACCGCCTAGAATAAATAATGGAATCAAAACGTTCTGCAAGAGCAACTTCTCCCAACAACCTAGGAGCAATTTGGTGATGATCCATGCGTTTTCCAGCATGATGGAGCACCATGTCACAAGGCAGGAGTGATGAAGTGCATAGAGAAGCTGTGGTCAATCCTCAAAAGGCGAGTGGACAAGCAGAAACCAACAAATTGTGATAAACTCAAGCACTAATAAGGCAAGAATGACTGTAATCAGTCAGGATTTAGCCCAGAAGCTGCTGATGGGGGCAGTCGTAGAGGTTATGAAGAAGAAGGGTCAACACCGTAAATACTGACTCTTTGCATATATTGAATGTTTTTGCCAATAAAAGCCTTTAAAACATATTAAATTCTTATCGTTGTTTTCCAGTATACCAGGTGAAAAAATAATCTTCAAATACTGAAGCAGCAAACTTTGCGAAACACAAAATTTATGTCACTGTCAATACTTTTGGCCATGGCTGTTTACCATACATCTATTTTGATCTCTCTTACTTTCATTTGCTTACATTAATGTTTGAAGTCCTAATATTTTACACAAATATAAGTGTTACAACCTTATGAGGATCCAGCTGCTTGAAGTCCTTTCCATCAATTCTTGAAACAGTTACTTGTCCCTTATGCTTGTGTCTTGGTGCTCCCATGACTGCATACTTTGCTCCCCACAGTGTTGCTATTGCCAAGGAATAACCTGTGAAGAAAGTACTTGAAAATATTCGTTTTTTGTTTTTTTTTTGTTTTTTTTTTTGGACTGATTTATTTTGATTTACACAGTCAAAGAAGAGATCTCACCTAAATAACTGTCATGCTCACTTCCAGCTTGAAAGTCATCTGACTTATCATTTGGTTTGTACAGCTGATATCCACCCTTCCACTGGAAAGCTCCCACTGCAGTCATTATCATATCTGTCTGAATGCAGATAATATTACAGGAATTTTGATAACACTTTACAGTAAGGTTCATTAACATTAGTTAACTACATTAGTTAACATGAACTAATAATGAACTGCACTTCTACAACATTTTTTAATCTTTGTTAATGTTAATTTTAACATTTACTAATGCATTATTAAAATCAAGAGTCGTATGATTTGTTAACATTAGTTAATCCACTGAACTAACATGAACAAACTATGAACAGCTGGATTTACATTAACTAACGTTAACGAAGATAATCGTTAACAAATACAGTATTGCTCATGGTTAGTTCATTTTAGTTAATACATTAAGTAATGTTAACAAAAGAACTTTATTGTAAAGTGTTACCAGAATTTTAAATAGAAATGCTTAAAAATAATCTTTCCAGATAAGTTTAAAGGCATACAAATTCAATGGTGTGTTTTTCATTGAAGTTGAAGAGTAGTTCAACATGAGTCAAACATCATGAATATCTATCATTGCAAATAATGTCTATAAAAAAGCCTTGATAAATAAACACATACAGCTAGATTTGGCCTGATGCAGGTGCACTTCCAGGTTGTTTTTAAAGCACTTTGCAGAATACTTATGGTTTCGAAGCAGCTTTACAAAGAATGGCACCTTAACAGGGTCTAGCAGTTAATTTGAACGGTGTAATTCAGTTAAATTGTATTAACGGTAAAATTAAGTAAATTGTTGTTCAAACAAATATAATACTAACAATAAAATTAAAATCAACTTAAAAATTGAAAATTGCTATGTTAAAGTGGGAAAAAGCATGGATAGCATGCAAAAGCATGAATTAAATTAAACAGAAAGAAAGCAATTCAACAGCTCCAAATTCATTTAAGTAAAACTATTTCTAACCCATGTATTTCATCTTTTTCATTTCTGTACAATGTCTCTTTCATTAGTTTGGTGTTAAATAAGTTAAATACATAGAATTACATTTGATGTAAATGCTGCACTAAACCCGTCCTGTGCAAACTCCATTCGAGATGAATCTCCAGAGGTCTGGGTTCCTATAGTAAATGAGCAACAACACAGTTAACTATACATTTATTATTTTAAATCAACACAATGAACAAAGTAACTGTGCTCACATGACAGCTGATGAATGTAAAATGTAAACATTCTGTCTGTCATTTTTCATTTGCTCTGCAAACATACCTTCAATGGCAATAATGTTCTCTTTGAGTTTTTCACGAATGCTTTCCAGCGCATCAAAATCATTTACTTTGAACACATGATTATTGGAGGGTGAAGATGCAATAGTTTCCAGCTCCTTTCTTGCTTTGTCACTATTAAAAGCATTGCCAACCTAAGAAAAATTCAATGGAGATAACTGTAACACTTCATAAATCTAATGATTTAATAACATTTTTGATTTTAAATAAAATGTTTTTTTTTAATACCCTTCTTTTTTTGATTAATGATTTTTATTAATAAAGTGGATAGATCACAAAAAAAAAAAGTTAATTATGTCATCTTTTACTCACCGCCATATCGTGGCTTTCTTTCTGCTATTAAATGATTAGTTCACCCAAAAATGAAAATTCTGTCATTAATTACTCACCCTCATGTCGTTCCACACCTGTAAGACCTTCGTTCATCTTCGGAACACAAATTAAGATATTTTTGATGAAATCTATTCCCCATAGATAGCAACATAATTACCGTCATTCAAGGTCAAGAAAAGTAGTAAAGACATTGTTAAAGTCCATGTGACTGCAGTGGTTCAACCTTAATGTTATGAAGCGACGAGAATACTTTTTGTGCGTAAAAACAAAACAAAAATAATGACTTTATTCAACAAATTCGTATCTCCCCTGTCATTCTCCTACGCTGTTTGCATTGCAGACAGTGCAACGCTTCTGTGTTCTACATCAGAACGTCGGCTCATTATTGGCCGGCTCCTGCGTCAGCATCACGCGCATGCGTCGTGCTGCTCACGTGACCAGCTTTGGCCAATACTGAGTCGGTGTTCTGACGTAGAGCCTGGAAGCGCTGAACGTAAACAGCATTGGAGAATGACAGCGGAGTAATACATGACAGAAATTTCATTTTTGGGTGAACTAACCCTTTAAATGCAAAGGAAGATATTTTGAAGAATGTTTCTGTTGTTTTTGTCCATACAATGACAAGACAACACTGGACAACATTGACTTTTATTGTAAGGACAAAACAAGACATTCTTCTTGTCAAGTTTGGAATGACATGATGGTGAGTAGATGACTGAATTGACATTTTAAGAGGAACAGTCATTTTTATGCACAATACTTTCACAATGGCTATCATATCAGACAAATCATATCAGGAGCATCTAGATCTGAATCAGTATAAATTAAAGCAGTTTTTCCTGGTTTTTGCACAACTAATATAGTTGTCTTTTTTTATCTAAAAGAGGCAAAATATAAATGTAAATCAAATCTTACCCCAATAGCATATCGTATTATATTTTTAGCTTGTGCTTGTTGAACAGCTGCAGTCAAATCAGATGGATCAGTTGATTCACCATCCGTGATAACAACCAAAATTTTATTGGCTGATGGTCTTGCACCTCCATTACTTACGAATAACTCATTACTATTGAAAAAAAAAAAAAAAAAAGTAAAAAATATTTAATCAATAATACAATTATGCAACTGTTTAGGATACATTTCTTATTTCTTCTTCAAATTATTAAGTGCTGTAAAACATTTATTTCACACTCATAAAAGCAAAAGACTTGTAATAGTATGTGTATCCATTCATTCATGCATTTAATTTTGTGTACTTTTTGCATGTTTGCTCAGACACTTATCAGTTTTTTTTTTTATTTGTTTTATCCATCATCTTAGTTAGGATGTGCTCCTCAGCCCTCACTAAATATCCTGTTAAATTCATCTTCACTCCAAGTCTTTTTGTCAGAAGTAATATTACTTTTAATGCCATAGATTGAAGAAAGAATTGAAATATCAGCAGACATGTCTCACACAAGTTGTCTTATAGCTGCTGCGGTGTTAGTTACTCCTCCCCATTGAGATATCCGATTCACTGCATCTTGCCACGCCATTGCGTCTTTGACTTGTTGAAACTTGTAATGAATGACACATTGTGTAGAAAACTGTGCAATGGCAAACTGTAAGACAGACAGATAGATTTAGTGCCTCATGCTCTGAAAACTGGGGTAAAAAAAATCATGCATAAACTAGATTATAATAAATGCATGAATTATCATACCTGTGTATCACGGTCTATAAAACTTTTGATCATTTCTATAACAAAAGCCTTCATCTTATTAAAATCCACATAGTATACACTCCCAGATCCATCCAATAAAAAAGCAATATCAATTTGTGATATTGGGCATTCTGAAGTTAGAGAAATTAATAACTGCATCATATTTTCATTTAATCATGTCATACAGTATATACAGTATGAAAAATATTTGCTTTGGTTTGGTAGAATGCCATAAATGTACCTCTCAGAGTCCTTGGCACAGATCTGCTCACAACATTTTCTTTACTGATTTTAAAGCACATGCCATTGTAAGTGGTTACTGCATCACAGTTCTTAGGTATGGTTGGACCACAAACCTGAGAGAAATTAAGATTTTATTTTCAACATGACAAACTCTAATATAAACGTTAGTGTAAAATTTGGAGAAGCAAAAATTCTTAATTATTTGGGACATCTTTTAGACTGACTGCAAATTGTAGGTTCAACACTAGCAAATTATAATCTAATTAAAATGATCTAAATATAGACAAGCAACAAATCTAGCATGTTTTTTGCAGTAAAATTGGTAGCATTTTTGGAATATCATAACATAATTTATCTTAGCATTAAGATTTTATATTCTCACAAAAACAGATTATTTAAAATATGACACTTACCACTGCTCTTGAAGACTGAGGATCAATAGACATTGAAAGTCCAAGGGACATGTTGACAGCCTCATTGGTGACTGTTGAATTAAAAAAAAATGTGGATTTTAATTTTAATTTTTTAGAAATACTAATATGGATAATGAAACTAGTGTCTAATATTACATACTTGTAAGCATAATTTAAAAACTAAGTACCGGTAATGGGCAGTAGCATGCAGTTTCCTTCAGTCACAGCACAGCGATATATTTGTCCTCTTTGAGTTTGACTGAGTTGTATTAAAGGATCACTCACAAGTAGACTATAAAAGAAGGGGGAATATGAGAACATGTTTAAAAATTTGGTTGGTTGGGTGTTACAAAATTGTGTTTTATTTAAGGGTGTGAATTTTTCGATTGTCCGATGTTAATTCTTTTTTGTGTGTGTTTTAATTTTGTTTTAATTTTTCTGTACAGCACTTCGGTTGCAACCTCTGTTGTTTTGAAATGTGCTTTATAAATCAATAAACTAAACTAAACTAAACTAAAATCTGATGGTACAGAAAAAAAACATACATCGGAAAAACGTCAGTTCATCAATTGCCAGACACTTTCATGACTGAAATCATGATATAAAACAGTTAATTTGTATAGGAATTGAAAAAGTAGCAAAGAAGAGGTGGATATGTAGAAAAAAAATGTTTACAATGAATACTGGATGCATCAGCTGAAGTATATGTTTCCTCTGGGTCTTAATGAAGACCTTTTGTCATGATACTGCTCCGAGACTCGAGGATTGAGGATCCACACGCAGTAGTTTATTAGAAGGGTAATCCAAAAACACAGTCAAAAACAGGCAAGAGGTCCAAACACAAGCAAGCAGTCCAAAACAGATACCAAGTCAGGATAACAGAGAAACAGAGACAGATCCAGAACACAGGCAAAAGGGTCAGAACCAACAAACAGATAAAAACAGGAATGCTCAGAAATGCAGCTGACACTTACAAAACCTCACAGAGAATGATAGAGTGAACCAGGCTTATATAGGGTGAGGTAATGAGCTAATGAAACACAGCAGTAAACAATCATAGAAGATAAGACCAGGCAATGAACTATGGGAAATGAAGTCCTTGATGGTGTGGCAAATGTCCAGGGTGGAGTGCCCTCTGGTGGCAATTACGGGCACTCTCACAGGTGATCGTGACATAGCCCTCCTCCTAAGGAACGGCTTCCAGACGCTCCCATCATGGCTAGAAAAGTCCAGGAGGGAGGCGGAGCGGAGGCGGACTAGGGGACGGGATGGAGGGCCAGGTCCATAAAGTGGAAGAGGGCATGAAGACTGAGGCAGAGCAGGCAGCCAGGGCGGAGCAGGCCGGGCAGATGACCAGGGTGGCACAGGCTGAGCAGGTGACATTGAGACACCTCTCCTGTTTCCTTTAACCTTACTTTTTATAAATCATGATCTGATCTGTCATTTGTATACTTTATTTATTTATTTAAAATTATGTTGTCCTGATATTGTATCTTATTCTAATCATTGTCTGGAGATTTGTGTAGGAGAGTGTCTGTTATGTAGGCTATGTTGCATTGCTTAAAAGGAGTGCAGATCATTCTGTTCTTTTGAAATAAATCTCCAGCTTTTAACAGATCTACACACCCTGAGTCAGTGGAACACTGTGGTTTTATCTCTTTTTTTCTCATTAGTTGTCATTGGCTGCCATTATCAATTTTTCATTTTTCGGAATATTATACAAGTTTCCAGAATATTATCCAATATTATCAATGTGGTTGAAGGCGAGTGATACGCAGTGTCTTCCACAGATTACGGTGAACGTTGTCAAAGGAATTGTGGGGTTGGCATCTGTCACACCCTCTAATTAGAAGGAGAAGGGCTTTAAATTGGATGTTTCAATATTGACGACTTTGAGGGTAAGTATTCTCAAGCTAACAAGCTAGCTAGCTTTGTGTAACATAGTCCACTGTAGGCAAGTTTGCAGAACCCAGGTGCAGTTTATTGAAACAAAGTGACATAAAATATAATCCAAAACAGGTTTGACATAGACTTGACACAAGACTTAAGGCGGGTTCACACTGTGCGATTTTGTCCACGATTTGGTAGTCTGAGACAAATTTTGAGAATCCTAAAAGATTCCTATAATCCTAGGCAAAAATCTGTAGTCTTTGATCGCTAGTTTGACATGTTCACTGACAGCCGATTAATGACAGTTGTGATCAAATTTTACCTCCGACGAAATTCTGGCAGTGTCAGAAGATTTGGCGCACACAGTCCTGCAGTGTGACTTCTCCTACGACAAACGTCAAATTGTCTTCTTTTTTCAAGATAAGCCGTGATCAAAATAACGCTAGAGATTTTTTTGTTAGCCACCATTTCAGTCCCGTGTGTAATGCAGCTCACTGTCATCGAATGTGTTTGGGTTGATGATGTAAAACTCCGGACAAGTTTTCAAGCGCGCGTCTGTTTTTAACGCGTCTTGACTGTCATACAGTCTGACATATAGGACAGCTGAGATCCCACAGTGTGACATGAGGATCATGTTTGTACAGTCTGACAAGCAACAATCGTAAAGGACTATTATAAATCGCACAGTGTGCACCCGGCTTTAGCATGAACATGAATACGCTCACCAAACAATGGGTTACACGAACGAGGTTAGACAAAGGAACAATGAAAAATGAGCGCTATTTATACACAAAACTAATGAGCAAACAAGGGACACCTGTGCACCATCAAACAATGAACCAATGAGAACAGAGCTGAGTATTACATGATGAGATAAACCAATGAGAACATGACACATAAGACAAGAGGCTTGTTCGAGTTGCATCTGCGCTGCGCAGACCGGTCGGAGTATGACATCAAAGTACCACGAGAGCGATTCAAAAGCATAAGTAGTCGTATGCTCTCCAAATGCTCTCGCGGTACTTTGATGTCTTACGCCGATCGGTCTGCGCAGCGCAGATGCATCTCGAACAAGCCTTTTGGAAGCACAAGACATGATCACATGTGGGCAAGGAAGTCACATGACAGGAACATGAAACATGGCTAAGGCAAACTACAAAACAAAAGTCATGAAAACTAACAAAACCCAAACCCAACGTTACCCTTTGTTGGTGACAGTTCATTTTCTTATACTTTCAGTTTTCTATCTATTAAACCTTTTTTCGATCTTCTGGTTCACTAATGTTATTATGTTAATACAATATGTATGATTCTTTAGGACTGTGAATGTCACTGATTTTGTGCATTTTTTCAGTTTCTGATAAGGATGACAGGAGAGATCAGCTTGAGGGCGAATTGTTTCAGATCTATGAGGAAGTCAGAGAAGCCACATAGCTGGAGAGTAGGCAGACAAAACTAGAGAACTGAAGGATGGATTTATTCATATTTTAAAATGAAGTTTCTATGAATTTCTACATTTATAGAAATGTAGGCATGACGAATCTATTCAGTGGAAAAGTTTAGCACTTTAAAAGGAAAGATTTCTTGTCTTGTTTATGCATATATCCTATCATTTGGGGTTATTCATTTATTATTTTGTCATCAGTTAATCTTTACAGATTATGTTAAGGGACTTCAACCCTGTCACACTGTTCCAGTGTAGCTGTTTCTGTGTTGCTGGTGCAACCACATGTGTAACCACATTGTTGCACTGCTTTACCAGATGGCAGTCTACTCTGAGCTCGGCATCAGTACAGTTCCTCCAGTTCGCAGCTGAACTGAAACTGAGCAGAGCTGCCACAAACCCAGAACGAAGGTAAATTTAAGTGAATTTTTGCAAGGTTTTTAAGAATTAGATAAATGATTAATGGTTACTCCAGTGTTTTTCAATCATGTTCCTTGAGACACATAAACTGTACATGTTTTAAATTTAACTTATAAGCTTGTTGCTAGTGTTAGATAAGTGTTAGATAAGTGAGCTGTCCAAGAAATGTACTGTTGGTATGCCTCTAGGAAAAGTGTTGGCTAACACTGGCTCATCCTTATATGCCCACTTGGTATTCTTAGGGAGTCCAGCAAAGTCCTGTCAGTGGCTGCTAATGGCTTAAGGTGCACACTGCAATCAATTACAAATGTAATGTAGTATAATAATAATATGCGATTTTTCACCATTTGGACAAAGAGATAGTTCACCATTTTTTATTTATTTATTCATTTACTGACCCTCATGTTGTTCCAAACCTGTATGACTGACTTTCTTCTGTGGAACACAAAAGGAGATGTTAAGCAAAATGACAGGCTTGGTCACCAGTCACTTTCATTACATCTTTTTTCCATACAATAAAGATAATGGTGACTGTGTTTGTCTTCTTTTGTGTTCCACAGCAGATGGAGTATTGGTCTAGAATGGCATGAGGGTGAGTGAATGATGACATTAATGTTTGAATGAACTCTCTTTAAATGGCAATGAGAAATTGTTTTAAAGGTGCAGAGAGTAGCCAGTCAAGCAAACGCACTCTGTAGAGCAGTTTGTCCGTTTAGGGCTACTGTAGAAACATGCCGGCACAAAATGGCGACTTAACATGTAAGGGGACCTGCGGTGTATGAAATAGAAATGGATCATTCTAAGGTAATAAAAACATAATGGTTCATTATATAAGCTCTTTTTACACCACAAACATAGTTATGTATATTATATTGCATTTCTGTCAATAGATCCTCCTAAAATTTTCACATTGCACCTTTAAGGTAAAAATGGGCAGCTTTTTTGATACTACTTTTCATTTCAAGAGAACCCATGGGTGCTGGAACCATTACATGTGGGCGGGACAAGGCCATGTTACACTGTGAATATAGTCATTGTGCCTAAACAAAAGCTTTAGTTTGTTTGGTTTCCTCTTAAGTGTAATTGTATTTCATTATGAATATATTAATATGCGAAATGCTGTCATGTGCATTTGAGTGATTTTTTGCAGTGCTTTTCTTGCATGTTTGAATGTGAGCAATGTGTGAAAGCAGAACGCTCATATGAGACAGAATTAGACCAAGAGGACATTTAAAGAAAGTTCACACTTGTTGAAGTTTGCTATTGCCTTAAAAGGACATTTTGCATCTTCATCCGTATCATATCTGGTCACAATATTACATACTCTATAACATTAGAAAGACTGTGAATGTTTTACCTTATGAGGCTGTCTAATATTAGTGTAAATCTGTAAGTTCAATGTTTGTCAACATGGGGTGCTGCATTCAAAGAGACAATTCGACAATGATGATTCAGAAATTACACAAACTAAACATTTTGATAACTAGTATAATTCTTCAATATGGACAATGGAGCACAAAATCTATAATCTGGGTTTTTCAATGTCAATGTAGTAGCATCTATTTCTTATTTACACCTAAATGTCACTTTAAAACAAAACAAACTATGGTGGTTGACTGACTGTTAGTAAGACGGTTTCTTCTATCTCTCATTGGACAGTTGATGGTGAGTACTGGTAGTGGTAATGTTGTGCTTTCCAAACAATGCAGGGTTTTTTTTTTTCTCCCTCCCATTATCAGTGGTTATGTTGCTCTCACCTTAATTCATCTTTCTGTATCACCTTATAGCCAAAAGAAACATTTTGACTCTGTGAAGGTGCAGTGAAAGTTTTCCAGGTAACAGGATCAATGTTAAAAGCCATCACCGACTGAGATGCTAAAGTGTTCAGAAGTGATCAAAAAGACTGAATTAGTAAAACTGTAATTTGACAATTGAAACATAAAACTGACATTTCCATTCCTGTTTGCTGATTGGTCAATACAACATTGCAGTCATGCTAAAATACATTCTATAGTAACAGATGCCAGTTCAGCAGCTGCTGGTGATTTCACTGTGTAGCACCAATAAAAGTATCTATAGAAATCTATAGGTGTACCAAATGATTCATTGATTAACCATTGAGTTCAACTGGACTAAATAATAGACAAATGTATTAAACTGAACGAAAAGAGACGCAAATCAACAGTTTGATAGTAATAGCATTATGAAAGGCAGTTACTGTGAATGAAACATTTATATAGATGAATCACTTATTTTGTGTAGTGAAAAGGATACTTTGTGATTTTGTGTATTGTACTAACACAATTGAAAACATGCTAAAATGTTTGAAATAAGTACACTTTTGATGATCTGTTGTGATATTAGTACTAAGAGTTTTGAAAATTTACCAATTGCTTGTGAAAATTGCACCATAGCAAATTAAAAAAAACTGTAAGATAACATTAAAAAAAGGTTTTGTAACCATCACCAAAAAAAAAAAAAAAAAAAAAAAAAAAAAGAAGAAGAAGAAGAAAAGACACAGAAAAAAGAAGAAGAAGAAAAGAAAAAGAAAAAACTCAAGGTCATGCTATAGTCATTGTGCCCAAAAAAAATCTTTAGTTTGTTTGGTTTCCTCTTAAGTGTAATTGTTTTTCATTAGGAACATATTAATATGTGAAGCTGTCAGGTGCATTTCAGTTGAGTTTGACTTGAGTTTGTGTTTTTGCAGTGCTTTTCTTGTAGATGCATGTTTGAATGCGTGCAACATATGGGTGAACATGAGTCAGAATTAGATGAGAGGGCATTTTAAAAAGTTCACACTTATTGATGTTTGTTCTTGCCTAAAAAGGACATTTTTCATCTTCATCCCTATCATATGTCTGTTCACAATATAACATATGCTATAACATTTGAAAGATTGTCAAGGTTTTTAACTCACGGGGCTGTCTAAAATTCGATGTTCGATGATCAACAGTGTTTCTGAATGTTGAGTAACTGTAAATCTACAGTAAAACAAAACTGTAAAAGCTTTAAACAATTCCTATGACAGTTTTCTTTTTCAATTAGCGTGTCGAATCAGCGGTTCGGAGCGCCAAAGAACGTGGTTTCAGGTGATTTCAGCAGTTTGGCGGTTTGACGCGATCTGAATCATGATTCGACAAGCTGATTCATAACGCTCCGAAGCTTCATGAAGCAGTGTTTTGAAATCGGCCATCACTATATAAGTCGTTATTTTGTTTTTTTTTTTGGCGCACCAAAAATATTCTCGTCGCTTTATAATATTAATATTGAACCACTGTACTCACATGAACTGATTTAAATATGTTTTTAGTACATTAATGGATCTTGAGAGAGGAAATGTCATTGCTGGCTATGCAGGCCTCACTGAGCCATCGGATTTCAACAAAAATATCTTAATTTGTGTTCCGAAGATGAACGAAGGTCTTACCGGTGTGGAACGGCATGAGGGTGAGTAATCAATGACATTATTTTCATTTTAGGGTGAACTAACCCTTTAAGAGAATGTAAAGCAACTTTTACCTGGCTAGATCATGTAACTAGTTAAATTTAAAGTATATTATTGCCACTCGCTGCTTACAATTGTACAAGAAGGGAAAAAAAGGCTTAAGACTTGCAACACAAGAAGGCTTACAGAGAGAGGAAACAGACAGCCATTGAGATAGTGACGGTGTGTTACAAAATAACAAATAAGTAATAAAAGATACAGAAGAATATAAATTAATATATTACCACAAAAGATGTACAATCTGATACAGAAGCTGTGGTCCATTGTAACCTGTCAAATGTAGATATGGAGGACGCATGAGGTGAGACAGTCAAGGCAACAAATGAAAGAGAAGAGGTGGTTCAGTCCTAGAGGTGGTTCAGATGTAAAAGGGGTGGAAGCATCTTACTAAAGAGGAAAACAATTTGAAAAAGAGGAAATGAGTGCATATTCAGTAAAGATGAAGCATAAGAGAATACACAGAATACATATTTGCTTATTGAATTAAATAAATTAAAAAAAAAAAAAAATCACCCACGTTGTCGTTTACGAACTCATTAAATAGTCAATAAACAGATGTCAATTGAGCTATCCAAGAAAAGTATCTGAGAAGAGAAATTTGCTTTGTGGTGTATGGTTTTGGATTTTTAACCTCTGTTTGTAGGTTTCAGAAGGGTGCTCACAAGTGCTCCCTTTGAGGCCGATATGCACCCTCGATGTGCACTTTTGCCGAGCCCGCACTGAGGCGAGCTTGACAGCAGACTTCTACCCGACAGTCAAAGTGCCACATCACAAAAGTCTGAATTCAGAAGAAAAAATTGCAGGTCTTAAGCCTTAATTTTTTTATGCACTTCCCTCGCTAACTTCCCTCCCTCTTCTGGACTGCGATGTATGTCATTGCTTATGTTAGATGTATGCCCGTTACTGGCGGAATCTGAACAATGGGTTTAACGAAACACCCTAAGCCAGGAATACCAAATATCAAGCATGCCAGTCGTAGACTGACCATCTGGAGCACCAGGAGTTTTCCTGGTGGGCCGCTGTACAATGTGGGATGACTCATTGCTACATAAAATATATAAAGAATGAATGATAGTAAATTTATGTAGCCTATCCTTCCATCGGCATAACACCACATTGTGACTCCACAAAGCTATCTTGGACTACGGGCTCGATTCTGCCCCTGCTGGACTCCAGGAGAGAGACTGTACGGCTCCTGGACATAAATTGACATTTTGCGCATGGACTTCTAAATCAAGCTCTGCTTCACTATGGTGGATGTGTGCTTCTCCCCGGACTGTGCTGTCATGTTTGCTGCCCACGCTTCTTCAACCCGATGGAGTCTTGTTGGCCTGGGAAGAGGGGGGCTTGAAAATATTTTTCTCTACAAAAGGGGCCGGCAGAAATAGTTTAGCTTTCAGAATATGATTGTTTATAGGTCAGGTAAGCAACATGCTAACGCAGATGCTGTATCAGAAATTACAATAATAAAACATATTTTGCAAATGATCCTTTTTGCTCTTTGCGCTTCTCCCCAACTCAAACATCACAAATGGCTCTTACGGGTACTTGTGAAGGCGTGTTTTAACAGGTAAAAGTAGGCTACTTTCAATAAATGGTCAAAGATATTAAGAATACGTTTTAGCTGTGCTGCTGTGTGTCATGAGTAAGCAATTGAGTAGACTAACACTCTGTCTAGAGCGATAATAAACTGGAACATTTGTCTTTCTGAACAGGTGCATGATGATGTTATTTTGAAGGGTCCATTGTTGCGTTTCATCGCAATGTCTTGTTTTCTTTGAACTGTTCATACCCGTTTAATCTTGAAGGTCTCTGGCCCTGTTTACACTTGGTATTAAGATGTGTTTTGGATGAGGGAGACATACTCATTTACACCTGGTGATTTAATCTGTCTCTTTTGTCCATTAGATCAGTGGTTTGCACTGCTTAATCTTTTCCCATGTAATGAATCAGTCATGGTCCCAGACACATGGTCACGGATCTGAGTGGACTGCTCTCAATGTTTTGATGGTGCCTGGGAGGCTCAATGTTTACACTTTTGGCAGAGATAAACCCATGAATGGCATTCTAATAGTTGTCAATGGGCAAATAACTGGGTTAACTGAATGTATTTTAAAATTAAAAAAAAAAAAAAAAAAAAAATCTTACTTCACCTTTAATTTCAGGTTGGGATTATATGCCTGATCAAGCAGTACTCAAGTTAGCGTATTGCAGGTGACTAGTTCGAGTTCAGGGTCACAATCTGGAGAAAGGTTGGAAGATGACTTAAGTTACAGAGGGAGGTTAATGAGTTACGGCAATTGTTTCCGTTGCTAACCAGATCTCTAGAGAAGTGTGGAGCGTAGGAGGCCATCCAGAGTTACGGAAATATGCAGTAGTGTGGGATCAGGGTCTGAATCTGAATCATCCCAACAACCACAAAGAATACAGCAGCCTGTTTAAAATAACTAAAAAAAGACCAAAGTTAGCACACTCTCAAATATCCATAAATATCACAGTGATCTGCAGATGACACACTAGGATGAAACTTTCTTCTGAAGTAGGTTGCAACTACGTAGAGCAGCACAAAGTTTACTGAGCTCCCTTTATCATCTACATGGCAACAGCAGCCATTTACACCCATAAGCCATTTTTGCATGTTCTTCACATCTTGAACAACACTTTAACTTTTTTTTCTTCCAGTACATATTTTCAAAGTTGTAAGTGATTTATTTATTCTGTCACCAAGTAAACTGTAACAATAGTTTAATAATTCACTTCTATTTTCACTTGTATATTGTTCATGGTGTTGATTTAGGTTTAGGCTATAAATCATAAGGAAATATGGGACTTTGCATTGAGTGTTTATCTATTCCAAGTTTTCAGCACGTACTAATGTATCCTACATTGATTTATAAAAAAATAAATAAATAACAGGCAAAAGGTTTTAGGTATCTGTTGGGTTTGCTGCAATTGAATCTGACACCTCAGCCTCACAAACACCCCAAATCACAGAATTTCCTGACTTAGGTTCATATTCAAATTTTTATTTAAAATACAAATTAAGGTATGCATATAAATAATGACACACAAAAAAGTGTAATGGATAATGCCAAAATTATTTAATTTAAATTTATTTTAATTTCCTTACCAACAAGTGCCATTTTTAAATATACCAATATTGCAAAGAAAAAAAAAAAAAAAAAAAAAAGCAAATTAAACTATATCTTTATATAAAGCAAAAAACATTAAACATCTACACCCAGTACAAATCCCTATTATGAAAACCTGAAGAAATGTGATAAAAAAAAATAAAATAAAATAAAATAAAATAAACAATGGAAGCTTGTTTCCGCCACTCAATAAAAAATAAAAAAGGTAACTGCGAACTTTTATGTCTCACAGTTGTCTTTTTTTCCTCAGAATTGCGAGTTTATATCTCACAATTCTGACTTTTTTTCTCTGAATTGCGAGATATAAACTTGCAATTGCAAATTATAAAGTCAGAATTATGATACAATTGCAATTTTTCCTCAGAACTGGATTTTATATCTCGCAATTGTAACTTTTTTCTCTGACTTGCGAGTTTGTATTTCGCAATTCAGAGAAAAATCGTTACAAAGTTACAAAAGTCGAAATTACCTTTTGTATTTTTTTATTCCGTGGTGGAAACAAGCTTCCATAGAAAACATCTCAAAAACAATTAGAAAAAGATCCTCCAATATTTCTAATATTTCTGCTACAGTTCATACTCAGTCATTATCAGTTTTCATAACAAAGAAGTCAAATATTTGAAAGGCTATAAATACTTTCATTGTGGTAACTCGTTGTGCTCACTGATAAGATGACGAGTAATCTTAAGTAACTTCAAAATTGTCCAATTATCATTTAAATAAAGTGTTCTAAACCAGTCTGAAATATTTTGCTACAATGAGGTGTTAAATATATTCACGTTTCATTCTCAAGCCCACAAAACACAATCAGTACATATACTGTATCTTATAACTGTTTGAGTGCACATTATTGTGTCATGTTTGGTTCTCCTCCTGCATCCCCCTGCGCCTCCTGCAGCATCTGCTTGTACTGGCTTTTGAAGAACCCAGCCTTGTAAAGAGATAAAATATGCAGTAATATGCTGTAAGCATTAAAAAATATAGATTGTGCAGACAGGTGAAAGTGTCAGGGACTGAAACTGATTTTATGAAAGTGATATACCTTATAGAGGGCCGCTGTGATGAGAGCCAGTAGCAGCAGTCCTCCTATCACCCCTCCAATGATCTCTTTGGTCAGGTTCACCTCCTCATACACCTCCACTTGAGTGTTAATCTACAAAGTGGAAAAATGTGAGCAAGTGAATTTTTAGTGCAGTCAGAAGTACAGATCTCATTGTAACTCATTTGTCTCTGTGGCATTTCTTTAATAAAAAATACTATGACTTCCTTACTATAAAAACACACCTGTACAAAGTAAAGCACACACACATATGCACAGGAAGTATATGTGTGAAAAACATTGTAAGTGCAATTGTCAATATATTTGCAAGAAGCAAAAAGAGAAAAAGTATGAATAAATGAAAAAATAAGAAAAAGTAATATGAAAAAATAAGAATAAAACACAGAACAAATGAATCATAAGCTATAAAAACAGTAGACTGCAGTTATTGATTCCTTCAAACAGAGCAGTGTTTTGAGAGCTCTATTTACAGTCATTAGACTTGACATGAACAATCACTGAATCACCTGGAGAGACGGAGCAGTGTGTTGAGGATCAGAGGAAAAGAAAATGTATTTGCTCTTGTCATAATCCAGAGACGCTGAACTGACCAACTCAAACACAGCAGCTCTGAGTCCAGTCTAAGAGAGACACAGATCATGACAATAAGAAATGATCAAACAATTATGAATATATATATATATATGTTCTGCGATTTGAATTAGCTTTAAAAGTCAGATACCTGCTCAATCCATCCAGAGCTCACGTTGCCAGATATATAATAGAGTTTCCATTCATTTTTTATAAGAGTGACGTCACAGCTGAACACGGCACACACCGCCACAGAGCAGTTCTGACACACACACACACACACACACACACACACACACACACATACACACACATCCAGAGAGACAGAGTTTCATTGATGTATGTTTAACATATATTACTAATAAATTGTGGAAAACTAATGAGGTAAAACAAAACAAAATTCAAAAGTGTCCTCACCACCACACGATGATTTTTAATAACGTCCAACAATGTAAAATTGGTGATAACAGGCTTCTCCATGTTCTCGCTTTTACAGCCAGAAATCTTTAGAAAGAAAGAAAGAAAAAAGAAAATCTCACTTTCTGTCTGCAAAACAGTAGTTCTCAACAGTAGTTCTCAAACTCTTTAACTCGTAGGCCCCTGTTGTCCAACCCCCTATATTTGCTAACTATAGTTCTCATACTCCTGCTGTGATTATGACAAAGATGCTTGTTCACAATCTTTTTTTAATGATATACTGAATTAATTAACATTATTAATTTAAAGGTGCAATGTGTAAATTTTAGCTGCATCTAGTGGTGAGGTTGCGAACTGCAACTAACTACACACCTCTCCCTTTCAGAGAAGGTACGGTGGCATTCTGGCCAACACAAGACAAAGATGTCGTCATCTGAGACAGCAGAGAGTAACCTGTGTGAAGCAATGAGTTTTCTTCTTACTTCTAACAAAGAACGGTCTCTGCTTCTAATAAACCAGACGACTACTACTACTACTACTACTACTACTACTACTACTACTACTACTTTGTGCGTATTCAACGTAGTGACAATGCAAGCTGCCTCTAAAAACACAAACGATTTAGAAGAACAACAACATAGTAACTAAACACGACCGTCTCCTCGACCGTCATACGCCCCTTAATGCTGATTGGTTAGATGTTTGTTGTTGGTGTCGGCCCGACTAACTTCCAAACAGTGTTTTTGAAATTCTACTTACTCAACCTTTAATTAAAATAATCAGTATACCTGTATGGCTTATGAGATGAGAAATAAATTCACACACTTGCAAATTTGAATTAGTCCAGATGTCAGTATCACCAAGTTTCACTGGTACTCTGATGAACACTTTGAAAGTTAATTCTCTGAGGTCATTCTGAACCTGAAAGAGGAAAAAGAAAGTAAGGAAGAGTTATGTACAGTGTGAGCATTTGAGCGTTATTAAAATAAATCTGTCATTCAGCCTTTCTGAAACATTAGATATTACTATAAAATATATTATAATATACTTTAAGATAAATAAAAAAAAAAAAAACTAATACCCTTATTATCTGCTGGACCGGTTTCATAAGATCCCTTTTCCCTGAAGTAAAATTAATGTGGATGGTGGAATTTTCATGCCTTTTATTTAAAATGAAGAAAGAAAATGACAATATTACAGTATAGGATAAAGACAAATGTGGTATTATTTTTATACAGAAACATGGAGCAGAGCACTAACCTTATCAAGGCAATATAGATGGCATATTTGACATCGATGGTTTTCTGTTTTTTAAATTCACTGTCGATTGAGTGTTTGTCATTTCCACTGTGAGAGATGGAGGTTTGGTTTATTAGTATGATTTATCCATTTCTGATAAAATAATCATGTGAGAATCCTCCTAGAGCTCATGGTCAAAGGCTGTTTCATGCTTTGAGTTCACTCAAACAACTTCTAGCACACAAAGATGATGTCATACCTTGTGACCTCAGCGGTAAACGTCACATTTTGGCCCGGTGTACTTTCTTTATTAATACTGTATGTAATCTCAAACAAAACCTAGAATTTGAATGAAAAAGTCAGAATAAGACTAAATTTTGGACTAATTAAAGTTTTTGTAAGTTATAACATCTTGAACAGTCACACACCCATGAAAGTCTCTGGATAAAAGTGTTTGTTAACTGCTTTGAGTTTAAAAGTAATCAAGTCAGTAAATGAGTGTGTATATGCAAATGAGTAGAGCTGGACAATTAATAGTATTTTAATCGTGATCATGATTCCTGCTTCTCTAGATCAATTAAGCATAATCGTTGCAATATTGGCCCGCTGGTTATTTTTCCTGAAAAAAGGTTTTTTTTTTTTTTTTGGACATTTCTGTTTTCTTGTATCAGTAACAAGCCTCCGTGAGCTTTCATGCTTGGTTGCCAGACGTCAAGAGTTTAAATATCCGAATCAGAGCTTTCCTCTTAAATAGATAAATTATTGTATTGTTATTCTGCTCAAATGAATAAATGAAGTATTTGTACGGCCCATCTGTGACTAAATCAGTGAGCAAACCTTCTCTGGGACTAATTGTAATAAATCTAAACATGAATCTTGACTATAAAATAAACCCTGTCTATGACTTGATGTTCTCTTGATTTGTGCTTATGTGAAAGTGCAATAAATTTCCTGAAATGTAAAAAGAAATGTCTCAAATGAGAACAATTGTTATTAATAATTTTTGAGCAAAATAATGATTATCAGTTTAACAATTAACATGCATTCCTCCACATAAGCAAATGTTCATGTCAGCGGTGTGATTATTGACCTGAGTGTTTCCCTTGAGGATGGGTTTACTGATTTGGCAAGAGGTTTTTCCCAGTGGGACTCCTCGCTCAGCATCCAGAGACACACACTCCACTCTGCCCTGCTCATACAGAACGTTTATCATATATATCAAAATACACACACACACACACACACATAAAACAGGCTAACTAACATTCCATTTGTTACATGTTTTGAAAATATTTGTTAAATAAACTCTAACACTCAATATTTTTAATGTGGCTCTGTTATTTTAAGTTTCATTCAAAAATTCATTGTATCTTCATAGCTATTTTGCTTTAGAAATGTCATTGTTATCATTATTAACTAGTATCAGTTTCAGCATATGTGCCTATGTTTACCTGTTTAGATGTGAATCTCCTGTAGGAAAGTCCAAAGGGGTATTTGAGGGTGAAGAGAGTGTTGTAGGAGTTTTCTCCTCTGTTCTCTACAAACACTGTCACATTGATCTCCTGCATTATCCCAACCTCTATGTTTGTAGCCCTGGATCACAGAAACCAAAGAGAGATTCGTAAATACTTTCATAAGCATCAATATGGTTTGGAATTATTCATTTCTTTTAATACTTCAGTTCAGAAATAGAGCAAATGATTTGCTCACCCAGAGAAATTGAAATTCATTCTGAGGTCGTCAACACATAAATTATCAGTTCCACAGTTTATCTCAAAATCTAGCTATAAAAAGTAAGGGCACAGAAAAATTCATGAAATGTGATGAGGTTGAAGTTTTGAAACTGCTAATTTCTGCTCTTAACACAGATGAACTCTTACATTGTGGTCTGTGGAGGTCTTTATCTCTGGCAGCAGTATTGGCTTAATGTTTTGCATTCTTGCTGATGGAAGACCCTCAAATGTGAAATTTAACTGATTGGACAACGGGTTCAGAGCATCTTCTGAACAAGCCTTATGGAAACGAGAAATTATAAGAGATGTTATTAACAAAACACTCTACGGTTATACTTGGGTCACTCTTGCTTTGTATTTGATTCTTTATATTGCATTTGATTATAAATAATCAAGTTATAATTAATAGTTTGTGTTGTGTTTAAATGTTTTTATTTGTAATGTCAGCAGAAGATAATTTGTAACTACTCTTTTTAATGCAAGCACATAAAAGTTACATTACAACAAAAATGTATAAAATAAAGATAATGAAGTTTGAATACCTGACTTTTATGTACAAGAAGCAGGAATTACACTTTTAGTCCTAAATTTTAGCCTAGAATCATCAGATTCACTAAAAATCTATTCATAAATGACATTTGGTGCTTACCTCTATGAAGAAAGCATGACTTTTGCATACTTTCTTTAACCTAATGTTCAACATATCACTGAGGAGCCGGTTTTTGGGTGAGAAGTATGCTCGATATTTCTGTCGCTTGGCATCCAGCATTATGGTGTAATTCATATTTGCAGCCAAACCTAGAAAATGTGTTTGATCATAAAAGCCCAAAAATATTAGCAATGCAACAATACCGGATTTTAAGAGCACACTAGAATACTACAAACCTCAAGCAGAATATATGAACATATGAGATGTAAGAACACAATAACTATGTGATTATATTATGAATAAACCTGTTATGCCATGTTTGTATTTGCTCATGGTGAAGCACACAGTCAGGGTGTTTTGCAATGGCTTTGTACAGTCTGTTTGGTCACCGGTTGGTATTTTGGTTGGGTTGTAAGTTACTTTGGTTTCCAAGAGCATGATGGGTCTGGACCTGAATGATCCACATATAACACATAAATGATTATGGCTCAAACTGTGTATGTGTATATATTTTAGTTCTTTAAGAAAACAGACCTGAGAAGCAGAACTGCTCCCTTGGACCCAACAGCAATGTCAGAAAGGTTGTCTTGACTCTGGTCTAGAGAAGACTGACTCAATGAAATCCCAAAGAACTGCAAACCTGATCGCACAGATGATCCAGCAATCCTCTGTTTCATTCAAGAGGGAATGAAAGAGATAACAAAATATTAGAATATTAGAGTCTATGAAGTGAGTCAAGGAAAAGTAATGCAAGAAAGGTGACACTCGAGGTTGAATAAATGATGACAGAATTACATTTTATGTGAACTATTGCTTTAAACCGCCAACAACCCATGTGTTTTTCACCTGTGAGTATTTTGGAATGATAACTCCATCTTTCCCATTGAAGATGTAGATGCTGCCCTGTCCATCCTCCTCTAAAGGAGCTCCAATCAGCACATCCATGAAACCATCACCATCCAGATCTGCTGGACTGGCCAGAGAAGATCCAAACCGACCCCTCTGACCTGCCATGCCCACCAGTGTATCCGAAAAAATGAAGTTTGACTGTGAAGATATAACAGAGAAAGGAGAAATGGGAGAAATGGGGTTAAACAGACACAAATGTACATCTATTCACTCTTACTAATATATATTATATATAAAAAGTTAATTGAATCTCAAAAATCACTGACCTGAGGCGTGAAGATGTAAACAAACACTATGCCCTCCCGGTCAGACTCCATGTATGTTGGTGCCGATACCAAAAGTAGGTCTGTAATGGAGTCACGGTTCAAATCCACCACACACACCTCAGCTCCAAAATATGAGCCAATCTGAGGCTGAGAAAAGAGAAGATTGAACATTAAAATGATCTATACTATCTGTGTAATGATGGGTCGACAGAATGTGGATCCATTTGCAGCTTTTATTAAAAGGACTTACAATGCAGACAGGGCAAAGGCAGAGGCATAAACAGGGACAGGCAATGGTCGAGGCAGGCGGCAGACAAACAGAACCAGGGTTCAGGCAAGGATCAGGGCAGGCGGCAACACAATCAGAGTCCAGGAAACAGGCAAAGATCAGGGCAGGCGGCAAAGGGTCTCAGGGAATAAACAGTCCAATCGATAACAGGTAACAGTCCACGGGAAAACGCTCAGAAATGATCACCAAGGCAAATCAAGACTTCGCGATATGTGTGTATGTGTGTATATGTATGTATGTGTATATGTGTATATGTATGTATGTGTGTATGTGTATATGTGTGTGTGTGTGTGTGTGTATATGTGTGTGTGTGTGTGTGTGTATGTGTGTGTGTGTGTGTATATGTGTGTGTGTATATATGTATGTATGAATGAATGTATGTATGTATATGTATATATATGTATATAAGTGTATATAAGTATGTATGTGTATGTATGTGTATGTGTGTGTGTGTGTGTGTCTTAAATAGTGTGAGTGTGATGCAGTGCAGGTGTGTGTGCAATCAGTCCCAGGAGTGAGGGCCCATGGGAAACGTAGTCCGAATGGCAACTGATCAGTATTCCGGTGATGGCTCCCTCCGGCGGTCCGGAGGAAGGGCCGAGGGAGCCACATTCGTGACAATCTGCTAATAGTAACTTGATTCTGTACATTTATGCGTTGAGCCTTCTTGCTCTGACTATACAAGATCAGCAATTGGTTCTACATGTAATGTATATGTTCATAACGCTGAGACACAAGGCTACAACTCTCACTGCTGCCACTACCAACTGCACCATCCCTAAAGATCCCTGGAAGTTGTAGCAAATATTTGCATATTAAATATTAGCTTAGTTTCTTAAAAAAATAATAATAATAATAATAATAAAAAGGTGACTGCACAAGTTTAATTAAATTGTGTCAGTCAGTTTTCAATTGATGAGTTTGCACTGCCCTACCAGTGAACTGGTTGGTGTAGGACTAGTTATCCTCCAGCTAATATGGTGCTAATTTGGTTTTTACTGTAAATTGCCAAAATGCATTTTCCATTAAATGTACTGGATCTGCTGTTTCATCTTTTTACCATTAAGATACCATTTCCTCTGCTGTAGGAACACCACTTTCACATTATATTTAAATGTGACTCTGGACCACAAAACCAGTCATAAGGGTTAATTTTTTGAAAATGAGATTTATACATCATCTAAGCTTTACATAAGCTTTCAAATGATGTATGGTTTGTTAGGATAGGACAATATTTGGCCAAGATACAACTTTTTGAAAATCTGGAATCTGAGGGTGCAAAAAAATCAAAATATTGAGAAAATCGCCTTTAAAGTTGTCCAAATGAAGTCCTTAGCAATGCATATCCACTCACAAAAATACATTTTTGATATATTTACAGTAGGAAATTTACAAAATATCTTCATGGAACATGATCTTTACTTTGATTTTTGGCATAAAAGAAAAATTGATAATTTTGACCCATACAATGTATAGTTGGCTATTGCTACAAATATACTTGTGCGACTTATGACTGGTTTTGTGGTCCAGGGTCACAAATACAGAAATTTACCAAATCCTCAACATTAAACTCTTCAGACCAAGTGAACATTCATAGCATAGCAGGTCCTGATCAGACATGATCTCTAAAAGACGCTAGTCATTTTCATGCAAAGACTGCATGAAATATCTTAATTACTGCACAGTTATTGTTTAGTGAAAATCCACCTATTTTTATGCACATTTTGAGATATCGCATAAAAAAATGCTGGATGGAAACGGCAAGATGCGCAGAAATTGTAAAAATACGTATTAAAAAAAAAAAAAACATATGCGCTCAACTGAGGCAGATACATTTTTTATACAATAAGACGACGTGCATAAACTATGATGGAAACACATTTACCGAATAAATCTCTGCAACAAAAAACTCATGTGACTTTGCCTCAACAGTGGATGTGATTGGCTAACTGGACAAACCAGTGTACCAATTTCATCGCACAGCATCTCAAATGTTGGTTTGGTCATTCAGAAATGCCTGAGCCAAAATCTGTCATCAGAACGATTTGGTATAATGAGTTCACAGAAGCAACATGATTGCGTTCCCAAACACCATCTGAACGCAAGATAACATGACAGCTGTCTGTGCGCTCTGAGACGCAATCATTTATGATGTATGAAAAAAGAGCCACAATGGCTAATGATACTGTTTTTATGCATGGTGTTGACACACACACACACACACACACACACACAAAAAAGTAAAGTAAGTGAACAACCTTGGGAGAGTCCAGCAGCTGTTTAAAATAATTGGTTCTGAGTTGTGATACAAAGACTTGTCCTTTATGTTTGTATCTCGGGGCTCCTAGAATAGCAAAGCTGGTCCTTGACATTGTTGCACTAGCCATCGAATAACCTTCAGACAAAAGGCAATAGTTCAATAGTATGTATATTCTGAGTTGAATTTGCTGAATAGAAGAAAATGAGAAAATCTGTGTTTGACTGTTTCAAAAAGCCTTACCTAAATAGCTTTCATGCTCAGTGCCTGTTTGAAAGGAGTAGTCTGGCAAATATTCCTGATATCCACCTTTCCACTGGAAAGCTCCCACAGCACTCATTAACACGCTTCCCTGAACAAAAAAGCAAAACAAAACTGTACTGGATTTGGATACATATAGAACATCTCAAGATACCCCATATCATGCCTTTTTAATCATAAAATAACTATACAAAAAATTATGTTTGTTACAAACTCTGAGAAACTAAAGGACAGAATGTATCTTTGGGGTCATTTATTGATAGTTTATTATGATGCAGTACATATACTTTCAACCGTTGTAAAATCTCTGTTGAAAAAAATAACTGTACTGTAATCATTCACTTGTTCTGAAGAGTTTAATGTTAAGTGGGTGTAACGGTACATGCATTCATCCCGAACCGTACCCGCACGTCACGGTTCGGTTCATGCAGTTACACAACAAATACAGTCAGTCACAGGCGATCCACACTCCAATCCAGAAGGGGGCGCACGCGGTAATGCAACGCTGTTTTCAAGCAGTAAAAAGCACAGAAGAAGAGACGATCAATCAGTATGTTTACATGTAATCTCTGAACCAGCGTTTCAACTGCGGAGAGATGTCGATAAAACAGCTTGAGAATAATATCTCACGTAGCATTATATTTACCTCAGGCATTTCATGTTGACAGCAAGTTAGCTCACTTGAGAAATTAACTCTAGAGAGGAGCATTTCGTATATGAAAATTAACTTTATAATTAGATATTAATGCAAAACCTGCCTTATGTGCAATTTATGTTTTTTTTTGTTTGTTTGTTTGTTTTTTGAGTGTTGATCATTATAGTATTATAGTAATGTGTAAGTAAGGGCTCCCTATATAGTTTACAGCATTAGCTAAGATAGTTTTGTTTTGTTTTTGTTTTGTGTTTTTTTTAGAAAATTTAAATTGACAATAATAATTGATAATAAACACAGAGACACAAAAGCAATTTTATGTTTAGCTTTCTCCCCCTGCTGTACCAAACCGTGACTTCAAAACCAAGGTATGTACCGAACCATCATGTTTGTGTACCGTTACACCCGTAATGTTAAGGATTTGGTACATTTGTATATTGTATATTTATTTACATATGATGTGAAAGCTGCGCTGAATCCATCCTGTGCAAACTCCATTCTGGAGGAATCACCTGAAGTCTGGGTTCCTGCAACAAATAAACAGAAGTTAGGAAAGAAAAACTTATATAACTGGGTCATTGACATCTTTTAAGGAAAAATCAATATATATATATATATATATATATATATATATATATTCTTATTGTTTGTACAATAAAATTATATATAAATACATACCTTCAATGGCAATAATATTTTCTTCCAGCTTTTGAAGAATATTATTCAGTGCATTAAAGTCTGTCACTTTGAACACGTGATCAGTGTCTGGATCAGTAGCAATGTCATTCAACTCCTGTTTTGCATTGAATCTATCAAAAGCACTGCCGACCTGGGGACAAAAAATATATTTTTCCTTAAAGAGAAATTATTGAAAAAGCATTGAGAAATGCATGGGAATTTGACATGTAAATTTTATATATATATGTATATATATATATATATATATACACACACACATATAATGTATAATATTTTCATTATCAGCTCTGTGGCCACAGTAAAATTCATAACAAAATTCAGGTTTAAACCTAGCATTTTGTATCATTTCAGAATTTAACTAGACATAATTCACATTTAAGGTACATTTAAGGTTCTGATGTCAGAGATTTAATGGCATAGTATGTGAATAAGAACAAACCTACCCCGATCGCAAATCGTGTTATGCTCTTTGTGTTTGCCTCTGATGATGCTTGTGTCAATGATGGCCTGTCATGTGACTCTCCATCAGTAATAACAAGCAAAATTTTATTTGCTGATGGTCTTGCCCCTCCATATAGTGTAAATAGCTCTCTCCTGGGTATTCAAAAAGAGATTTGTAGGTGATATAATTTTCAGCAGTTTGTTGAAAAGAGGGTTGTTTTACTTTTTAAACAAAAACACATTGTATTTTAGCCTGGACAGATGAAAATTGGTGATAAAGACCCATAGACTTACAATGAGGAGGGACCTGAGAACTGTCTATAGATTTGGCAGCTTGCACTATTAGACTTAGCCGGTAAGTAATCCACAAAAACACTCTAAAAAACTGCATAGCAATACGCTGATGACCTCTTATTGTGTGTCTTAATCAACTCCCTAGTGAATCTGTATATCGTAAACACTGGTAAAGACCCTGGATCACTACACATTTTGGACGCGAGCGGCGTGACGTGACACAACAAATTCCCGACAGTAAACGGATTCCCCGTTCTATTTCTGATGTAGTCCAAGTGCTTTGCAATGGTTGGTTTGTCGAGTTCAGTGTAGACAGCTTTTAGCTGTTGCGTGTCTGGTGTAGACACGGTGTTACATATCTTTGCAACATTTCAGCTGAATATTAATCGTTAATGTTAAAAGGGTAGGTCACCCAAACATAAAAATTCTGTAACTATTTACTCACTCTCATTTCGTTCCAAACCTGTGTGCATTTGTGTCTTCTATGGAACACAAAAGAAGACATTCTGAAGACTTTTTCAACCTTTTGTCAATGCAATCAGTCATTGGTGCCCAAAACAACATTGGGTCCCATTGGCTGGCTGACTGACTGACTGACTAACTAACTAAATACATACATACATACATGTTCCACTAAAAAAACAAAAAAGAAGAAAAAAAAGAAGAAAAAAAAGAAAGCCATAACCATACAAGTTTGGAACAACATGAGGGTGAATAAATGATGACAGAATTTACACTTCTTTTGGGGTGAACTATCCCTTTAACTAAATGTATTCACTACCTGTCTAGCGATCTGCTAATGCTTTATATTAACAAATAATTAATAATTAAACAAAGGTTAGATTTTCATGATAGTTGTATCCTTATTGTTGACTTTAATTCACACTGTATCAGTTTAATTTAGCTCCTAATGCTTTACATTTGAACTTCTAAACTGCACATATAAGCATATATAAGCTACATGATATATGAAATGGGCGACACTACATCTAGTTTAACAAACTGTTTCCAATGAACAATGTAACAAACAAGTCTTACACAAGCTTTAAGATGGCTGTCGCAGTGTAAGTGCTACCTCCATTTTGGTACTGTATATTTGTCACCTTAGATTCCCATGTGCTGTCCTGAATTTTGAGTTGATTGAAATTGTAGTGAATTACACAATCACGGGAGTATTGTGCTATGGCAAACTGTAAACCAACAACAGATAAACTGGTCAGTAATGTTACTATTTTCTGACAAAAGACACTCTTGTAATAAATACAGTGTTTTGCTTGTTTATAAAACTTTGGCTATAAAGTTAATACTGAAAATCATTAAAATGATATTGAAGGCTATTCCTACCTGTGCATCTCGCTCAGTAAAGCGCTTGATCACGTTTGTAACAAAAGTCTTCATCTTAATGAAATTCCAACTCCGCACACTCCCAGATCCATCTAATAGAAAAGCTATGTCAATCTGACCAGGACAGTCTGTAAATGAAGAGAAGCAGAAGTGTGGACATATGTAGTTAAAACTGCAGTTACAATTAAAGAGAAGAAACTTCTGTGATCATCATATTTACCTCTCAGAGAGCTCGGTATTGGCGGTTTAAACACACTGTTTTCACTGATGAAGCACATGCCATTGTAGGTGGTAACTGATACACATTTCTTTGGAATGGTTGGACCACAAATCTGAATGAGATGGAATTTAAACATGGATTTAACTTTATTTAAGAGGAATACTAAAGACCACAATACCAACTACTTTTATTGCTCTGATCTAAATCTGTTTAGTTGTTGAGACAGGATAATAAATCAAACATATTTGCCTCAATAAAATAAATAAAAAAAATTATATGAACTAAAATGCGCTCATTTTATTACACATACAAAATAAGGTTGTTTTACAATCCCATGCTGTCACGCACAGAAGAGGACAGACAAGGGAGGTAAGTGAAACAAGTCTTTATTGCAAAGATAGGAGAACAGAGTGGGAATGCAACACAGGTATGGATGAACGTCAGATGATAGTTGACTGAAGACTTAGGGTAAATTCCAAACGGAAGGGAGCATCCCTATGCCCTACTCCCTTCGAAGGGCAGAGCCCTTAAAGTGGGGACTTTGGAGGGAGCAGGGTACTTGCGTGCCATTATGTAGCCGTTTGGAATGCACTCGGTGAAGGAAGCAACGTAAATTCTTCATTATCTTCACTCAATACACTTCTAACCTATGAAACTTATTTAAACATAAGAAAAATGTGTGAAATATATCAAAAAAAAAAAAAAAAAAAAAAAAAAAAAACAGCTTGAATTGCTATGTTTGTTAACTCAAACTCTCCCGCCATCTAGCTTTAAAATGAATGAATCACGAGTATTCGCTGGGTCACATGACTATAAATAATAAAATTACTTCCTCGAAGTGACCATCGCATGTACCCTTTGCTAACGGCCTTGTGGAAGGGCCCTTTGTGAAGGGATTCAGTTGTTCACTTTCATTTGAAACACCCCTACAAGTGCCCAAGGGTGCAAAAATGCCGTTTGGAATTTGCCCTTAGCAGGTGTGATACGGTGTTCTCTGTGCAGGTGGCGTGCAATGCAGGTGACAAGTGAGTAGGAGCTCCAGGCAGGCAACACGGGGGAACAGAAGACGGCAGATGGATCAGGAACAAACAGGTAGGTTTCTCAGGTGAGTATAATTGGTAAGCACTCCAGTGCAAAACCAGTGTCTGTGACCAGTGTCTGTGGTGCTTCTCTTTGACGAGACCAGACCATGTGGTGGAGTGAACAGAGCGATTAAGTAGGGTGTGCTGATGAGTGATAACGATGGTGATGGCTTGCAGGTGCAGGTGATTGAGAAGTGAGTGCAGGTGTGGAAGAGGAGGAATGCTGGGAATTGGAGTGCACGTGCTGGTGACTGTGACACATGCATTGCAATTTGTTATATATCAGAGTTGGGGAATAACTAGTTACATGCAACGCCATTACATAATTTAATTACAAAATAAATGTAACTGTAATTTGTCACAGTTACTGAGAAAAAATGTGTAATTAAATTACAGTTACTTATGAAAATGTTAACGATTACAAAGGGGGTTACATCTGAATTGTCTGAAAAAGCTAGGATATGTTACAGTATATGATCATGCTATCATTCATTCATTGCTATTAAACCATTCAAGCGTGATAAGACAAAAAATAAGAACTTAAAATCTATACTGGCGCACGTCTGTGAATCTCATGTAACAGATTATACTGAATATAACTGCTCAAAAGATTCCAAGTATCAAACGATATAATCCACAATATAGATAATATCTGCACTAGATGCATAACATGTAAATATACATGGAGAGTAATGAAGATAAACAAGGGGATTAGCACATTAACTCTAGCATTGCATCAGTCACACATTTGTGATAAATATGAAAATATAACACACAAACATGATTATCTTAATTACTAACAGATGAAGATAGAAACACTTACTAATCAGCATTGACGCACACAATATAAGCATAAAACTCTCAGAACCTCCTCAAGGCCATCAAGAAGGAGTCGGTATTCAGATTGGTGAGGATCTCTAGATGTACACATCTTGTTGTAAGGAACTTGAAGATAATTCCCCAACTCTTATCAGTGCACCTGCCCACCTTCACTATAAAGGGTCCGAAGCAGTCCATCCCTGTGGAGTAGAACACTGGCTTATAAAGGCATAGGCATGCTACAGGTAGGTCTGACATCTTAAGCCCGGAACACACCAAGCTGACGGTCGGCCGTCGGGCAATATTTCGTGTGTCGGCCGACTAAGTTTTCTCAGTGTGTTCTGCATCGTCAGCTGAAGTTGGTCCTCGTCAGATTTTTTTTGGCCGATTCAACATGTTGAATCGGCATCGGGCCATTGGAGAGAGAGAGAACTCTGATTGGCTGTTCAGTATAGCAAATGAGTCAGTTCACGAGAATATAAGCAAAAGTTATGAAAGCAAGCAAATAAGTCATGACGGCACAGACAGAAGGTTGTTCTAATTTTATGTCATCTAACCTGAGCACTCGAATGCACGAATATTTCCATAATAACATGAGTGGAGTGGACATATTCAAGCACATATTTTTTCCCCGATGCAGCCAACGTGAGGCGACAACACCTTAGGATTTCGTTGCTGCTAGTTCTTTGACGTTGGGTTGGTGTGTCCTAGCTTTTAGGGACTTGAGGGCTTGCTTTCCATTGACGACACTCTCGACCTCGTAAGATCCAAAACTTGCGGCGGATATCAGGAATCATAGTCTTAGATCAGAAGCTTAGTGATGGGATGGCGATGATCCAAGATGATGGGATGCACAGCAGCTGGGTCCACGTCTTCAGATAGGAGCAATCTCCCACTGACCTTAATGAGTTCCTTTGTCTCGTCCAGCTCTGGAGACAGTGTAAGTAGACAGCTACTTTGTGGGACTGGTTTCCCATTATGGAGTAGTCTGAACTTTTCTGCAAAGCTATCCTGTTTTGCCCCTCTCAGGATAGGAATCTCAGCTGTACAGTAGTCGTCAGCGTTAGGAGTCCTACTCTGACCTGCCACAGCGTGAAGCATCTGCACTGTAGCGTGTATAAGTTCCTTCCAAGTGGTGTACTTATGTGCATCTGGTAGGTGAGGCTTATCATCAGGTATGGTCATTGCGACTCCACAGAATACAGACTTACGGATTTCTGAATGACACACGTCCATTACTGTTGCTGGCGGGGTCGGCCATTTGTCTGGGCTTTCAAGGAGAAAGAGTGGTCCATGGCACTACCGGTTAGGCTCAGCCAGTTCCTCTAGTTTCTTACCTCTGGTGAGGTCATCCGCAGGATTGTTCACAGAATCAACATATCACCATGAAAGTCAATCAGTGAGCTCCTGAATTTCTGCCACTCTGGTGCCAACAAAGACCTTAAATTTGCACGACTCAGATTGTAGCCAGGACAAGATTGTGGTTGAGTTGGTCCAGAGGGTAGTCTGATTGGCAGGGTAAGCTCTTGCTCCAGCAATCTAGTGAGTTGGGCTCCTGTGAGGGCAGCACATAGCTCCAATCTGGGCATTGAGTGCAGTCGTTTAGGTGCAATTCTTGAACGGGCCACAACAAATAAGAGATAAGGCTGACTTTGACGCAAGCGTATGGAGCTGTCACTTACCTGAGGACAGTAGACAGTCACAGAACACGCGTGTCTCACGAGTAATGCTTCCCTCATCCATGGCAGGAGGTACGTATGCTTGGGGGAAGGTGATTTTTGGTAGGACTTGTAACTCTCCTTCCCAGTCCATCCAGGCTTGTAGCAAATCGTGGGGCAGTAGGGGATCATCTCAGTCTCTGTGTTTGTCCCAAAGTTGTCTCACTAGTATTTTGGCACAGATTGTGTATGGAAGGATAAAACCGAGGGGGTCGTACTGGCTGGCTAAGACCCTGTAGATGTTATGCATGGTAGGAGCATCATAATTCACCGGTCGATGTTTGTACCTCAGTGTATCCATAGAACAGTGCCAGCGGAGGCCCAGAGCAGATTCAGGATTATCTATTCGGTCGTGAGCAAGCCAGAGTTCCAGACTGTCTGATCAGGCTTGTTTGAGTAGGTGGCTGATGACCTCTGGCTTATTGCTGGTCTATTTACGGAGTTCAAATCCACCTGGGGCTAGAGTTTCCCTTAGCTTATCTACCAGTGTTCGGGCTTGATTAGGTGAGGAGAGGCTTTACAGACAATTATCGACTTAGAAGCATCTCTCAATGAAAAACTTCACATCGTCTTCTGGCTGGCTGTAACTGATAGCGTGGTGCTGCATGGTGTAAGTGGCACAGCACGGGCTACACATGGTACCAAAAGGCAGGACTTGCCACTCAAACACTGATGGAGTTCGGTCTCCCTCCATGTCTCGCCAGACAAATCTCAGATGGGGACGATCTTCAGGGAGCAGGCAGACCTTTAGCTTTCATGTCACCACTTATGGCTACGGTGTGTTCCCGGAACTGTAACAACACAACTAGGAATGAGGGTCCTAATGTGGGTCCAGGTAACAACCACTAATTTTTAAGTTCAGACCTCAGTACTGATAAGAACAGTTGAACACAATGCGGTTCTAATTGTTGTGGGCCACCATGTGATGTGGGATATACCATGATTCCCCTGACTGTGTCAACTCGTGGGAACTCAACTTCTTGACCATTCCTGCCTGGGTAAGTTTCAGAATTTCAGCGTTGTATGCTTTGGCTAGCTCTTGATCTTTAGCGAGGCGCCGTTCGGTGTTCCGGAGGCTGGGCATTACCATTTCCTTTGGGGCTTGGAAATGTGGCATAAGCAGAGGGGTGTAACGCAAGACTCCGTCCACTTCAACTCAGATGGTCTTTGATTCGAGCATATGATGGGCCTCTTACTCTTGTTGGGACCTGGTGACCTCTTTCTCATTCCTGAAGGGAAGTACGTCAACTTGCCATAGTTTCTCGACGTTCCTGAAGAGCTCTGACATTTGCACAAGGTGCTTGTACTTCTTCTGCAATTTGTCTATGGGGTACGTGTGGAGTGCAAGACCAAGCTGTTCTGGGGTGAAGGCACCGGTGATGAGGAAGCTGTGCTGCGGCTTATCAGCAGGGGAAATACGGAATGACCCCATGGACCCATGAAGGACTTGAATGTCCTGTTGTATAGTCCGCAGGGCAAGGTCTTCTGGCTCCCCTCGGAGGCCCAAGTGACATGCTGCAGCCGGTAAGATTATAATCCATTCTGAGCCATCGTCCAGGTTGACTTGACCACAGTCATAGATGTCCTGGAATTAACTTTGTGCAGCACTGGTAAGTGTTTCCCGTGACAAATGTTACAAGGTTACAAGGCCTATTTAACCGCAGAATGATCTCAAAGTAAAAATTGGTGCCAAAGTCTGATTTTGTGGAGGCTGTGCTATAAAACTAAATTAGTATAATATAATAATATAGTATAATAGAATTTTAGTGATGAAGGATTTTGAAAGTCTGACAGTAATCAATGTACTATACTGTAAGGTAAGATGATTAACAGTTGAAAACATTTGTTAGAAATTTAGAAAAGTAATCAAAAAGTAATAAAATGTAATCAGTTACATTACTTTGATAAAGTAATTGAAATACTTACACTACTTATTACATTTTAAATAGGGTAACTTGTAATCTGTAACCCATTACATTTCCAAAGTAACTTTCCGAACACTGTTAAATATTGAGCACAAAACATCATGTCTTCTCAAAGGTCAACCCCTAAACTTGTCAGTGGGGAACTGTACAAAAATGTACAAAAGAGATTGTTCAAATTCAACTGAATAAGCCACCAATTCAACAAAAAGTAAAATAGATACACATTTTCAATGAGAGTATGCTGAGCTTATGTTCAGCCATTTGCATGTATGAAATAGTTATATATACTTTATTTGTAAGTGATTCCAACGGTGTTCTGAATAACTTACTGCCAGCTTTGAAGACTGTTGATCTTGAACCATGGAAAGTCCAAGAGACATGTTGACAGCTTCTGAGGGCACTTCATTAACACACAGATGGTTTGTTCATTTTCATATAATTTTTTTTTTTTTTTAAATCCAAAAGGAACACAAATACATTACACAGCAGTGCAATTAAATTCCTTTGAATTTGGAATGTTTATTTAATGTTAATCACTAGAAAATACAAATTGCATATGCTAAATTTTGGTAACATGGTAATAGAAAATAAAACTTCTAAGGTTTTTGAAAGTTAACCACCTCTGTTCATTTGTTGATAAAAGAACAACTATCATATACAGTATTACCCTAGACCCTACTGTAGTATATACCATACGTACTTGTAAAGTGGCAAATAATATTTAAATTATAAGTGTAGTACAAAACCCCAAATACCATCAATCTTCAGTGATGAGCAGGTTCCTTTTGCGACAGCACAGTTATAAATCAATCCTCTTTTATCTTGACTTGGATTTTTGATTTGAATTAAAGGATCACTCACGATCAGACTATATGAAAAAAGGTAAGAATATGTGTTTGAAATCAACTACAGAGGAAAGATATTTAATTTAATGGACAATTTTGTAAATAACTAGTTCCCATTAAGAGAATGTACATGTATACTACAGTATAATTTCCATATGGGAGAGAATTCAATGGCATTGTGGTTATGTTATTGACAGTATATACACAACAAAAAAAATAGACCAATCACAAACATAATACAATATACAAAAATAGCAGAGTGAAGGTTTGATAGCCAGATACAGCTATACACAAAAATGCCAGTAAAGACAATGAAACAGCTACAAGCTAATGTTTTTGTATACTGCACACACAAGGTGCTGTGTAAAAATAAAAGTGTGTAAAAATAGGATCCAATGTATCGTTAATATAAAGGAATTTTCTGTATTAATTTTTTCACAAGTGTTTTGCTAATAATTTGAATTACACACTGCACTGCATTGTGTTTTAGGGTATAAGGAAATGTCCGTAAACTTACTGGTACTGGTAATTTTATTTTGGCATATTTTGGAAAATAAAGTAGGTCTGAATATTCCATGCTTACAGAATATATATATATATATATATATATATATATACATACACACTATATATTACAATGTATATATTTTACAAATAATACAGCAGAAATAGTACGAATAATGTTATATGCTTGCCATTTTAAACACAGTCCATGTCTATTACTGTGTGTGCAGGAAATTTTATTGGTATATTTAAAGTTCTGTATGCTTCTTGGTAGTCTCTCTGTCTACAGCCCATTAAAGCATGGCATATCTCAAACCATAAATAGAATGCTGTAAATTCAGTGATTGCCAACAGGGGGTGTTGCATTCAAAGAGACACCATATGGGACTTTTGGCCCATTGTATAGAAGTCACATTTTTAATAAACAGTCAAATTCTTCACTATGTGCAATGAAGCACAAAAGTTATAATTTGAGTTTTTTCATATCCGTCTATTGTGGTAGCATCTATTTCAGATTCACCCCTAAAGGCCACATACAAAACAAAACCAACTGTGGCGATTGACTGATGTTGGTAAGCCAATGCTTATAAAACTGCTTCTCATCATCACAATTAAGTGCTGATCAAAACTGAAGGAGAAACCTGTGCAGTGTGGTGAGTACTGGCTTTCCAAACAATGCAAGGTTTTTTTGGTTTCATTATCAGTGGTTATGTTGCGCTCACCTTGATATGTCTTTCTGTATCACCTTATAGCCAAAGGCAACATTTTGACTCTGTGAAGGCGCAGTGAAAGTTTTCCAGGTAACAGGATCAATGTTAAAAGCCATCACCGACTGAGATACTAAAGTGTTCAGAAGTGATAAAGACTGAATTAGTAACTAGAAACTGTAATTTGACAATTAAAATATATAAAATGGATATTTCCATTCCTGTTTGCTGATTGGTCAATACAACATTGCAATCATGATAAAATACATTCTATAGTAACAGATGCCAGTTCAGCAGCTGCTGGAGATTTCACTGTGTAGCACCAATAAAGGCAAAATATGTAATAAGAAAACATTAAAAATGTTCTGTAACCAAAAAAAAAAAAAAACAAAAAAAAACAAGGCTTTCCTACTTTGTGAATATAGAGGGGCATGTAGAGAAGGAAGTTCACACTTATTGCAATTTGTTCTTGCCTTAAAAGTACATTTTTCATCTTCATCCATATCATGTCTCGTCATGAAATTATGCTATTACTTTAGGTTTTGAACTTATGACTTTGTCTAAAATTTGATGTGTTTAATGTCTTATAATCCAGAGATGGGCACTCGAGTTAGTGACTCGGACTTAAGTCGCATTTTAAAAGACTTCAGACTTGACTCGGACTCGACCTGAAATGACTTCAGACTTGACTGTCGTCAATAACAACGAAGCTGTATTACAAACCGACTCACTGGCGCCATCTTGCGTCCGCTTAGCGACTGTATTGAAAATGACTACTCGTGTTGCCAGGGCGATTGTTTTGTACATTGTAATGGATTATAAAGTAACAAGCTAGATGTGTATTATCCATTACATCTTAGGACCTTTATTACAAACAAAACAGATGATAGAAAGATCATATTATTTTGTCTATATAATACAACTAGGATAAAAAATAGGATTTGAGTATGAGAATTTTTTTTTTTTTTTTTTTTTTTTTTAATTACTCGAGACTCGACTCGGACTCGTGACAAAAGACTCCAGATTTGACTCAGACTCCAGTGATAAAGACTTCAGACTTGACTCGAACTCCAGATAAAAGACTCGTGAACATCTCTGTTATAATCAACAATGAATCAACAATCTATAGTAAGCAATCTAAACAATCTAAAGTAGCTTTAAACTTAATTCCTACAATGATACACTGTTTTATTTTTAAGTCACTTATTTGTCTATTCATGTACAATATGATTACAGCAATGTATTTCACACAGCTTTAAATCTTGACGAATTTAGACTGTAATGAGAATGTAAAGCCAATTTTACCTTGTGAGATCATGAAACTAGTTAAAATCTTACTGCCACTCACTGCTTTCAATCATAAAAAAGGGAACAAAAAGTTTTAAGACTTGCAACACAAGAAAGCTTACAGAGAGTGGAGAGTGTTATTCAGATAGTGACAGTTTGGACAAAATTACTAATAAGTAATAAAACATAGAGAAGAAAATAAATATGTTACCACAAAAGATGCATAATCTGATACAGAAGTTGTGGTCCATTATAACCTGTCAAATGTAGATATGGAGGATGCATGAGGTGAGACAGTCAAGGCAATAAATGAAAGAGAAGATTAGTCCTGGAGGAGGTTCATTGATATAAAAGGGGTGGAAGCATCTTACTAAAGAGGAACAACAATTTGATAAAGAGGAAATGATTACATATTCAAGAAGGATGAAGCTTAAGAGAATACATGCTCAAAATAAAATTGAGAATTTATTAAATACACAGAATGAGTATTATTAAATCAAATGTATTAAATCAAACAATAAATCACCTATATTGCAGTTTAGAGACTCTTTGAATAGTCATTAAAAGATGAGGAAGTATTTGAGAAGAGATATAGTAGTCAACATTTGAAGTGGATCAAAAAGTTTATCAAAGTTGTCCTAAGAACTAACTTGTCCTAAGAAGAAGGTTTTAGGACAACTTTGATGAAAGGTTTTGATCCACTTCAAATGTTGACTACTGTATTTTCTATGTGGTGTAGCCTGGTTGTGGATTTTTAAATTCAAAGCAATTTATAAAATGACTGCCATGAGTATAATTTGCAAATAAATTACAAATCAAAACTGAAGCTGATGCTGGGTAAGGGTTAGGGTTTATTCTAGGTTCGAGTCTGTTTATTCTAGGTTTTGGTTTAATTTGGTTGACACACACACACACACACACACAAACAGAGAGTAGATTTCCGTTCCTCTTAATGGGATAGTTCACCCAAAAATGAAAATTGTCATCATTTACTCACCCTCAAGTTGTTCCAAACCTGTATAAATTTCTTTGTTCTGCTGTACTCAAAGGAAGATATCTGGAAGATAATGACCAATCACAGGAGCGGAGACATCTGACATTTGATCCCGCCTCCAAAGTCTCAAAAGTCAACTTGATGAGCGAGCAGGGGTTGAGCAGCAGGGGCACGTTCAAGCTCAAACCGGTGCGCAACGTTTTGCTACGGTTTCCGGGTTGAACGACATGTTTCCTGGAAACGGTGTGCAACAGGTTTGAGATACGTTTTCTCTTGTTTGGTGGATGTGTCAAAAATGTTAGCCCAATCAGCAACAACATGTAGGCTATATAAACCACGCGGTATTAAAGAGACAGCTCACACGATGGGTCCATGTAAAGTGATAACTGTAACATAAAAATACTATAGCCTACATATTTATATATTTTGCTATTGTATTTTGGAGTGACACTTTAATAAACTTTTCTATTCTCATCTGATTATATAATGGTAAATATTACAATATCATTGCACAACAATAGTGATAATCAATAATGATAAGCCTAATACTCACAAAAATAATAAGGTCATATAGATCATAACACAGTCTCGGAGGTAAGAAGTGGATTATCCTTCAATGTTTGTCTTTTCATCCTGAAATGCGAGGCAAATGTTGGATCACAATAATTAGGAACCACAGTTTCCACAAATCCCTTCACTCGATTGGGATGTTCTCTTTTATAGGGCCCTATGAAATCTGTTTTATTTTTTCCCAAATTCTGTTTTTTCTGTTTTATTTTTTTTTTTTTTGGACTCCATTTTAATGGTTAAATTACTACATTTTAGTAATCAAAAAGCATGTCTAATTAATTGAAATAATGAAACTTGTCCAATTTACCAACAATTTATTAAAAGTTTAACAAAAAAATTACATGACCCTATGATATATGTTTTATTCTTTCCCCTCAAATTCTGTTTTATTTTTACCAAATTCTGTTTTCTGTTTTAACTAATCTGGATTCCATTTTAATGGTTTAATTACATTTTAATAATCAAAAAGCATGTCTAATTAATTGAATTCTTAAAAACAACAAAATTTATTAATTTTATTTTTATTAAATGTTTTGTTTTTTCAGAAATTCTGTTGCTTATTTTAATTTAATTTATCTTTTAAGTGTATAAAATCAAGCACCTAGGCATGCAGACAGCTTCTACAAACATTTGTGAAGGAATGGGTCGGAGTGACGAATCACACTTCTCTGTCTGGCAATCTGATGGACGAGTCTGGGTTTGCCAGAAGAACGGTACTTGCCTGACTGCATTGTGCCAAGTGTAAAGTTTGGTGGAGGGGGGATTATGGTGTGGGGTTGTTTTTCAGGGGTTGGGCTTGGTCCCTTAGTTCCAGTGAAAGGAACTCCTTAATGCTTCAGCATACCAAGACATTTTGGACAATTTCATGCTCCCAACTTTGTGGGAACAGTTTGGGGATGGTCCTGACCTCAACCCGATAGAACACCTTTGGGATGAATTAGAGTGGAGACTGCAAGCCAGGCCTTCTCGCCAACATCACTGCCTGACCTCACAAATGCGCTTCTAGAAGAATGGTCAAAAATTCCCATAAACACACTCCTAAACCTTGTGGAAAGCCTTCCCAGAAGAGTTGAAGCTGTTATAGCTGCAAAGGGTGGGTCAACTCCATATTAAACCCTACAGATTAAGAATGGGATGTCATTAAAGTTCATGTGCACGTAAAGGCAGGCGTCCCAAAACTTTTGGCAATATAGTGTAGATCGGTAGCTCTACGCAGTTTTTTGATGGCTTCTGCACTGGCTCCCCCACCCTCGTCAATGTCTCTGAGCAGATCAGCCTGGTATGCTTGTAACACTAACATTGTGTGCAAGCATGATGCAGCCTGACCTACTGCCGAATAAGCTTTGCCCACCAGCGCTGATGTGGTTCGTACTGGCTTGGTGGCCAGCGTCAGGGCTTTGATGGATGGTGCTGTATCAGGGGAGAGATAGCTGGCTAGCGTCTCTTCGACTTTGGGCATCGCCCCATAACCATAACTCTTACCTCCTAGAGTAATTCGATGTAGCTGGAGAATATACTCTATAAGAAACCGGTTTATTCCATGACCTCGACACCTCAGTGTGGAGGTCAGGAAAAAATGGTAAGCCCTGGCGCAGAGGTTGTGCGCGAGAAGGGAGAAATCTTTCATTTAGCAGGCTTCTCTGCTGCACTTCTTGTCTCTCGGCTGGCCATTTAGTGTTTAACTTGGCAACAGCGCGAGTTATTATAGATCTAGCGGGTGAGGGCAGAGATAGGGCAGGACCCGTCTCTAACCTCTCCACTAAATCCATTTGCAATCCCCACGATTGCAATCGCAGCGGGACCAGAACCGCGAGGAACGCTTGCCAAGCCACTTCCCTCGAAAAAAGTGAACGGCCGGAGCGGAGCGTCTTCAGGGGAAGGCTCTTGCAATGCTCACAACCAACCCCCTCGAGGGCTGCCTGAGCATGCTCCGCTCCCAAACAAACAACACATAAGTCGTGTGTATCTCCAGCCGGGATATAGCGAGGGCAGGGATGAACACACGCTTTGAATTGTTTGCTCGCCATTAAAATATATATAGTGCTTTTGCAACAATGCAGACAGACAACAGTAAATAAGACTGACAGAACACAGAGCGCTTGCTGAAGACACAGAAGGTAACGCTGTTTGGTTTGGGTATGCTTTATAGTTTCCTGGTCAATGACGTCACCCGTCTGTGACGTTCTGTCACGCCAATGGTGCCCCAAAGCAGCCTGGTTACAAGCTTTCTTTAATATATCTTTGTTTGGTCATTTTACTCACTTGAGGGAGTAAATGATGACAGAATTTTCATTTTTGAAAGAACTATCCCTTTAAGGCACACCAAATACTAAAGAGTTCTTTAGAAATAAATAAAATAATCAAATGTAAAATAATATAAAATGTGTTCTGTTGCAAGTTCACATACTTGATCTCATGTTTTCTTGTGTTGAAATGTTTGGTGGGGGGGGGGGGTCATGAATGGGTGTCCCTTATTTTGCAACACTGAAGGTGGCAACCCTAGTTCAGCTCATAAATACGATCTTTCCAACGTGACTTGAACGCACCAAGAGTCCTCAATGAGACTGCGAAGGCAAAATTCGAAGACGAAAGATGAAATTCACGAGGAGAAGAATAAAAATAGCAATAAACTCGTGTCTGATGATTAAAATTGAGTAGTTGACACGACAGCTCATTGAACATTCGGGATGATAGGCTGACATGGACTTAAAAAAATAAATGTAAAAAAAGAAAGAACTCGAGGCTATTCTACACTGTGAATATAGTCATTGTGCCTAACCAAAAGCTTTAGTTTGTTTGGTTTCCTCTTAAGTGTAATTGTTTTTCACTATGAATATATTAATGTGCGAAATGCTGTCATGTGCATTTGAGTTATTTTTTGCAGTGCTTTTCTCGTAGATGCGTGTTTGAATGTGAGCAATGTGTGAAAGCAGAAAGCTCATATGAGACAGAATTAGACCAAGAGGGCATTTAAAGGAAGTTCACACTTGTTGAAGTTTGCTCTTGCCTTAAAAGGACATTTTGCATCTTCATCCGTATCATGTCTGGTCACAATATTACATATGCTATAACATTAGAAAGTTTGTGAATGTTTTTACCTTATGAGGCTGTCTAAAATTAGATGTGTCTAATGCAGGGGTTTTCAAACTGTGGGTCTCGACCCATTTGTGGGTCACAGAGTGGGAAATGGTGGGTCGCTCAAAGTCACTTGGCTGCAGCTAAATTTGCGTTTCAGTGAATGATGCACACGCACTCACACTCACACACACACAAAAACAGTTTAGACTAGGGTTGCACGATATGCCAACATTAGAGGGTTAGTTCACCCAAAAATGAAAATTATGTCATTAATTACTCACCCTCATGTCGTTCCACACCCGTAAGACATTCGTTCATCTTCACAAATTAAGATATTTTTGATAAAATCCGATGGCTCAGTGAGACCTGCATCGCCAGCAATAACACTCCCCTTTTCAATGCCTAGAAAGCTACTAAAAACATATTTAAAAGTTCATGTGACTACAGTGGTTCAACCTTAATATTATAAAGTGACAAGAATACTTTTTGTGTTCCAAAAATAACAAAATAGCGACTTTATTCAACAATATCTAGTGATGGGCGATTTCAAAACACTGCTTCATGAAGCTTCGGAGCTTTACGAATCCATTATTTTGAACCAGTGGTTCGGAGCGCGTATCAAACTGCCAAAGCCACACCCCCAGTGGTGAACCATTGAAATTTTGCAACAATTATGACGTAACGAAGCCTCGTTTACTGAAATCACGTGACTTTGGTAGTTTGATATTGATAAAGTAAAGAAGTGATAAAGACTGAATTAGTAACTACAAACTGTAATTTGACATCTGAAATATATAAAATGCATATTTCCATTCATGTTTGCTGATTGATCAATACAACATTACAGCCATGCTAAAATACATTCTAAAGTAACAGATGCCAGTTCAGCAGCTGCTGGTGATTTCACTGTGTAGCACCAATAGAGGCAATTATGTAATAAGAAAACATTAAAAATGTTTTGTAAACAATTAAAAAAAGAAAGAAAGAAAAGAAAAAGAAAGAATTCGACGCAATGCTATACTGTGAATATTGTCATTGTGCCTAAAAAAGCTTTAGTTTGTTTGGTTTCCTCTTAAGTGAAATTGTTTTTCATTGTGAGAATATTAATATGTGAAAAGCTGTCATGTGCATTTGAGCTATTTTTTGCAGTGCTTTTTGCAGACTCGCATGTTTGAATGTGTGAAAGCAGAAAGCTCATATGAGTCAGAATTAGATGAGAGGGCATTTAAAGGAAGTTCACACTTGCTGATGTTTGCTGCTGTTTTTTATCTTCATAAAAGGGGGGGTTGGGCATAGTAAAAAAAATTTTTCTGTGTGTGAACTTACACATTCATTAGTATAGAGTGTAAAGAGCACAGGCAAGCTTACACAACCCTGAGGAGCACCTATGTGTGTTATTTTTGAGTCTGAGAGAGTGTTATTGGTCCTCACAACCTGGGTACGGCTGGTTAAGAAAGAATGGTACCATTTAATCAGGAAAGGGTTAACATTCAACTGGCTCATTTTCTGGATCAGAAGGAGGGGTGAACTGTATTAAAAGCCAAGCTAAAATCTACGAAAAGTAAATGTGCATAAGCTTTGCTAACCTCTAAGTGTTTTAAAATCAGATGCATGTTACTAATAACAGCATCATCGGTACCTTTCCTGTGCCTGTAAGCAAACTGTAAAGGATCCTGCAGTGGATCAATGTCAGCTCTGAGCAGAGAAACCAAAATTTTTTCAAGACATTTCATTACAATAGATGTCAATGCTAATGGTCTGAAATCATTATTATCTATTGAGTATGGTTTCTTTGGGACAGGTGTGATAACAGATTTTTTCCACAGGATGGGGACAGTGTGAGTGCCTATAGATTGTTGGAAAACAGGCCACCAAGCTGGGGTCAGTTCATTAGCAAAAGTCTTTAACAAGAAAGCTTAAATGCCATCCAGGCCTGTGGATTTTTTGGCACACACCTGTTTAAAGACAGACTGTACCACGTTTTTCCACATTGGGTTTATTCTCCGGATTGCATGGGATGGATCTCAACAGAGCGTTACACTCCTGAGAATAGTCCTCCGTTTCGAACCTACAATGAAATTTGTTTAGTTCATTCGCTTTAAGACGTTTGTCCATGGAAATAAAAGGTCTCCTGCTAGTTCCCATGTTGGTTATAGCTTTCACTGAGTCCCACAGTCTTTTAGAGTTAGATGCAGCAAAACTTTCCTCTATAATATCCTTTTGTCGCCTACGGGCCTCCCGGAGCAGCCGGTTGAGTTCTTGTTGTACAGTTTTCAGTTGCATTCGATCACCATTCCTGAAAGCAGCTTTTTTCCTGTTAATGCACTCCTTCACTTTCTTTGTAATATATGGCTTGTTGTTAGGGTACATAATAATGTCTTTTTTTGCCACAACATTATCTACACAAAAAAGGATGTAGCAAGTTGTTGACTCAGTGGTGTCGTCTAAATTTGTACTCTGAAAGATAGTCCAGTCCGTACAAGCGAAACATCCTTTGAGTGTTTCAATGCTGTCTTCTGACCACACAGCCACTGTTTTAGTCTGTGGTTTATTTTGCTTAAGCACAGACTTATAAGTTGGAATTAGATGTATGGTGTTGTGATCAGAATTTGCTAGAGGTGGCTTAGATTTAGCAGTATAGGCAGTTTTAATGTTACCGTAACATTTGTCCAAAATCTTATTGTCACGTGTTTTACATGTGACATATTGTTCAAAGCCAGCTCTCGCTGCATTCCCACTTGGTGGAACATAAGCCGCACAAATAACAACATTCCCGAACTCCCTAGGGAGGTAAAATGGTCTTAGGCTAACACAGAGGAGTTCAACGTTGGGGTTACATACTGTCTCTCTCAATGTATATTGTGTGCACCACCGGTTACTCACAAACATGCACAGTCCGTCTCCTCTGTCTTTCCCCGATGATTCTGTCCTGTCGGCCCGGATAATTGAAAACCCCTCTATTTCAACCGCCGAGTCAGGAATATCCTTGTGGAGCCAAGTTTCTGTAAACACCAATAAACTTGATTCCCGATACTCACAGCAGCATCTGATGTTAATCTGAAGCTCCTCCATTTTATTCCAAAGTGACCTGGCGTTGCACAGTATCAGTTTGATAGCTTCAGGCAGGTCTGCGGTAAACGGAAATCCTGCATAGCGGAGTGACAGGATCATATCTCTGGTGTAGGAGATAGATTGGGAATCCGTGGCACCCATACCAGGGGTTAGCAAGTACATGATGAGAGTAATCCATAAAAACACAAACAAAAGTCCACAGAGACAGTGTCCCGCGCACGTCGCCATAAAATCCCATGTTGGTCTTAAGATCAGGAAGATAAGACTAATAAAGCTAATAAATAATACTAATAAAAGAATAGTAAAATTTAGTAAAAGTTAGTAAAACAGTAGCAGCAAACAGTAGCATCACTACATGTCCCCATGAATGTGTCTGTGAAGTTTCAGCTCAAAATACTCCACAGATCATTTATTATAGCTTGTCAAATTTACCAAATTTCAGTTTTGGTCTCAAAGAAAAACTCAGAGTCGAAGTTCCAGGTCCCAGGAGTTTAACTTTATTGACAAGCAACAAAGTGAGATGCCAGCTCCACATCTGAATCTCTCTAGCTGGGGCACAGTTTTTATACATTTTTCTTATCTGTTACAGTGTGAGATCCACCCCTACAGTTATTTTCCATGATCTCATTTACAGGTGCTCTCCTCCCTTTCTTTTCTTGGAGTCTCCCAACATTTTTACCACAGACACTTCACCGATTAAACTGCAGGTGTTGCTTATGTAAGAGATAATTTTCTTAGTAAGTGTGGCCGACTGCCAACTACTGTACATCTTTTGACTTAATCTCTCATGGGCCTTCTGCCAACTGATGGTCAACCCTTTTCCCATGGGCCAAATGAAACATTGTATCAAACCAGTCAATACTCCTCGGAGGCAAGAAGCCTTCACATGACACCCTTAACAATGGTCTTATTCATTTCACAGCCACCTGTTGTCTGGTGGAAAATTACCAACAAAATATGCTTAGTGGCCAAGTTAACTTCTCAGACACATCTGACCCTTATAGTCACATAGGCCAAGAGGCCTCAAAACACTTCTAGCTTTTATAGTAAGCAAACTAATTCTACAATTGTTTTCTATAGGATGGATAAAATACTCCATCAAATCCCCCTTTGGGAATCTCTCAATTCCCACTTCCATTTCCCTTTGTCCAGAGTGCAACCTCACAAGTCAGCCCTCTCATCTTCTGTCTCAGGACCAATAGTGGTCCTCCTTTTCACTACCAAATGGCTGCCTCATGTGACTGCACTCCAGAAGAGGTCAGAGTCAATCATCACTGCCCACAATTTTTTACTAGGGAAGTGTAAAAGGCTCTGCCTCCCTAACTAAACACTCCAGGGGGTCAACAAAATCAAAAACAAATCAACAATTTGTGTTAAAGCATGTGCGTCTTAGTCTTGCCCATGGTTGTCATTGTTATGTAGATTATATCAGTGATTAAACTCATTATAGTTAATATAAGATTCTTAAGGATGTTAATTTTGGTGCACTGGTTTTCCCACGGTGTCAGAGTAACTCTTAGGCGCTTCCGGTGGCCTAGAGTGCTATCTGGGCTGCTCCACCGTTGCCAGAGGCACCCTGGTCCTGCCTAGGGCACTATCTGGTGTTGGGGCTGACAGCGGGTTTTTAAACCACCAGTAGAGTCTGCCCAAGCTGCCAAGCACTGATGTGCTCGTCGATCCTTTCTTCTTTTGAGTTCCATGGGACTTTTCAGTAGGTTAGTAAGTACACGTTACAACTTCAAAGTAATGATGAGTAAATGAATGAGTATAGTAATAAATGAAATTTAAGAAAACATTCTTGTCATTTCCCTTCAAATCTGATTGCATTACCTCGTAACACGGATAATGACTTGCTTCAGACCCTCAGTCGTCCACCTCTCATTCGTGTAGTGTAATATAAGTATAATAACAAACATAATAATAATGAAAGATAAAAACGAAAATAAAATCAGGAAGGGGGTTTAAGCCAAAATAATAAACAAAACACCCACTTTCTAACTGCCTACTCTACCCATGTTCTACATTGCTTACTTTGTTTTTGCCCCAAAGACAATACATGATGTGGCTAACTCCCTTTCTCACCAAAAACATGATCAAACTTTGTGATAAAAATAAAAAAAACCCTTCCATTGTCACAGACACGCCAGGCTCCAACATCCACCAATCACAGCGCACACCTTCCCCGGAGTACTAATCACCGCCACCTGCACCTCATCAGCTCACTCATCACCAGCACTATTTAAGACACTCACACACACAGTCACATTGTCTGGTCTCGTTCGCATCAAAGGACTTACCTGCATGCTTACCTCAAGGACTCTCCTGGCTACTTACCTGTTTCCTTGTCTCCGAGTTCCCTCCTTCGTCTCCAGTCTGTGTGTGTGGTGTTGTCTGCAGTCATCGTCTCCAGTCAGCAAGTATCTTTCTCCATTGGCACTCTGCAATCACAAAGGACAGTATCATTCTCTATACCATTCATCTATCACGAACCTTGCATCTGCATACTCACCTGTTGTCGTCATATTCTCTGCTTGTGTTCAAATAAACTACCTGTTAACCTATCTCCTGTCTCCTGGCTGGTCCTACTGTAACATCCATGTCTTTGTGTAGTCGGTCTTACAGAAACTCGTCCAGTTCATCCGGCCCTGGACCAATTGGATACACTCCAGAATTGGTGTATATAATATCGACTCCAGATCGTCTTACAGATACATTGATCATCTGTTTGGCTGCTGCATTGGCCATCATTGATCTGAGAAAAGGCACAATACAACAGAACAACAAAACAAAAATAGCAATAGCCACTGCCATTATTATTATTCTCACTTTAGTAAACCATACCCCATAATTCAAATATTTTGTCAAACTAGTTCCCAATATGCTTATCTCCTTCATTTTCAGAGATTTCTTCCCTTATTTTTCAGTTTCTTCATTCCCTCGTTGAATGATTCATCAGGAGCTGTATTATTTGGAACATAAGTACAACAGTTAGCTTCATATACTTCACAAACACGTCCTTTCTTCTGAGTATAACCAATTTAATGTTTGTCTGTTTTGCCATGTCATTTTGCTTATAGGTCCCCAACTGTTCTCTGAAGGCTCTCAATGCATCTTCAGTGTGGTTAATGAGCTTCTGTTAATCACAATAAATGTTTTATATATATATATATATATATATATATATATATATATATAATATAATTATTATTTTTTTTTTCCCCATAAATTATACACTCAAATTCTGATTTTTACTTCATCTCCATCCTTAAATTCATTTGGTATTCCCCTTGGTTGACCATTCAAATCCATGTACACACCTTTTCTGACATTGTTTTGGACACAAATGTTGCATTTGGCTAAAAAATATCAATCATTTATCAAAAAAAATCATCAAATCATCTGTCAGTGACTTTGATTTTCACTTCCCCCCCTTGCGCAATGGTTAAAAACCATGCGCATCTAAGAGTTGCTGGTGTAATCGTGTGTCCTCTTATATCGTTTTAGAGTATGCCTCCTAATTGACTCAATATTTCTTTAATTTTATTTCCAATTAACCATCCTAAATATCAAGGTGCAAATACCACCAATTCTAAATTAGTAACAAAATTCTAATGACATGAACTACTGAACATAGGCCATGTGGCATTCCCCGTTTGACAGTGTCTAAATGTTTCCAGTAATACAGCTGATCGATATTAGTTGCCACGTAATTGTGTTAAACACCACAGTCATAAACCCCAAATGTTCCAGTTATCTAATAAATCAAATGATCTGCTATGTCTGGGACATATCGCAGTTTGAAGGAACCAATTTCAGTTTCTCAAAGCTAATTTGTCATTCATCTATTAATTTAATCTTTTGTTATAAGCCTTTTTTCCTGTTTGTCATAAGCTGCTCTTTGAATTGACTTTATATATCACCATTATTTTGAATTGATGACCAACAATACAGTATTAACATCATGCAATCCCTGGTAATGACAACCTTTGTAATATCATAAATTTGTAATTTTGAAATTACTACTTTAGATCTAGCTCATAAATGAACTATGAACCAAGATGGAGTGACCAGTACAATAGCTTTATCATCCACATTTTTCTTGAACACATTATGTCCCTTTTTTCCCCTGATAGAGAGCTCAGTATCAGCTCTGTCATGAAAGCAGATACCAGAATCTCTCTCCTTATTGGACAGCATCATCAATTATCTAATTATGTGTTTACCCCTTATTGGTTAATTCAATAGTCCCTTACTAAGCTAAGTCCAGTCCCAGTTTTAGTTAATTGTTGAGTCAAGCAAACACTCCACCTCCCCTCCTTTTTTCTTTCTTTCTGATTTTTAATGCTTACGGCTGGACTGATGTCTATTGAAAGAAAGCAGATAGAGAGTGTTAGCTTAACAGAATACAGAGAACTGCTATTGGACCAGTGAATAATCAAAATACAATTAATATGGCCAATCAATACAAATCAATTAAATCAAATTAAAGCGGTCTCTGTAGTGATCATTGAAAATGTATCACCTGTGCCCACTTAGGAAAGTCCTTCTGCTCGGGTCAGCAATCAGTCGAACTGGTCGGGCTGCTGTTTGAGTGTTTCCCTCCTCATCCAATGTATTTGCTCTGTCAGTCTGTGATGGCATTCAAGGGCCTGGTGTCATGGTGTCACGGTTGTTTGACTCTGGATGCTGTTGTCTCTCTGCCTTTCCTCCTGTCATTTGACCAAGCTGCGGAGGAGACCATTTGCATGATAACAGCATGTTTTCTCAGTCATTACCGCATTGACTCTGTCTTTGTCCACATCAGCCCCTCAGAAGTTTTCAATTTCCTCTTTCAGGGGGGATGAGGGCCCATCAACTAATGCTTCCTCTTCTCTCTGCAGACATGTCCTTGTGTTTCTTGCTCTCACTTGCTGCACAGTCCAGTTGCTTTCATTTACGTTAAGGCAGCCGTCCCAGAAGTCATCTGGTGTCATCTGGAAATTGAACACTCATAGAACCGCATTAATCAAATTTATCCTTTATAAATTCTACAAAGTCTCATCTGGTTGATAACAGCAGTTTCCCCATGCTATTTTAATAAAGCAGGTTCTTTGCAGAAAAGAGCAAGCATTTTTCTTCTTTGCAGAATGCAGAAAATAGCAGCCTTTCAGTCTGTCTGAGTAGCCTTATTTTCAGTCACATGTATACCATAGTATTTTTTATCACTCATTATTATTGATACCTATTCTCTCAAACCTTTCAGGGTTAAACCAATGAGTCTCATTATAACATGTCTGTTAAAAATGTCTGTTTAGCTTGGTCACTCAATCTTGCTTATTCAACACAGTGCACAAGTTATTTTAATTAACACAATCCAAAAATCTTACAATCTCTGCAATGGATCAAATTTCAAACTGTCTCCCAGGGATAACAAGATACAAATTTCAGAGTCTTCATATGACAGGGCAGTGTATAATACAGTTGTAAAACCCACATCTAGCATATCTTTATTTTTTTAATTTTTTTTTTTTATAATCATTTCTGTCAATTATTTGGATTTCCTCAGGGAACTGCACAAATCACTTATACTAAGGAGAAAACTCCAGTGTTTTTGGTGGCCACCAGTTTGTGCAATCCTCCAGATCAATCCCTGTTAGCAGGCCTGCTTATTAATTTAATTCCCTATGGACCGGTCAACTAACGTTTATGCAATATTATTATTTTCTTTCAGGGTTATTTCATATCCATTTTTGTTGGAGTTTTCTTGGTAATTGTTCAGTTGGCCTACTTTTAATTCTAACTAGTTTAGCTTTTTTCTTCAATCCTACATATGTACTTGTTTTTCCATTTCTCTTAGTACTTCAGCTGTTTTTGAATACAGTTTTTGAGAGGTTTGTCTATGGCTTCCCATTTACTTTTTTTTAATACTCGTTTCATCATTGTACCTAAATATTTTAAGTGGCATCGTCTACATACAAAGTGTCATGTGGAATTGAATTTGGAATTTGAAACTTAACTTTTTCAACCTGCATTGCTGCCCCTTGTGGGCCTATTGTTATATTATGGAATTAACAGGACCTTCTGCCCCTTTTGTGTCATTTAGCGTCTTCTTTTCAAGTTCTGGGTCCATTCCTAAATTGTCACAGCTCAAGGTCCTCATCCAAAATCAAAAATTTACCCTCACCGAACACCTCCAACTGTCCACAGTCAATCCATCAAGCCGAAGTGAAAAATCAGTGTTGGTTAAACAATTCTAAAACACAAAAGACTGACATTTTTCGCCTTTTGGACAACAAGAAAGACAAAATTTTCACCATTGTTCAAAACATCCAACCAGACCGACAACATGGCCTGGCAAACCAAACCTTTCCGTCAGCTCAACATACCACCTCTGACAAGAGACCGCTGCCACAATTGGAAAAACTCAACTCGCCGAAACTCAACCAGGCCAACCGAAAAACAGAAACCCCTGACTTGGAGAGGTCCCAAAAACATTGTAAATTGAATGACATTCAGTTTTTGTGTTGCATACATTGGTCATGGAGTTGCCCTTTTATGTACTTTCCTCATTTGATAATTGTTTTCTCTACATCTTTTCCCTAAATCTCCTAACCAGTATACATTAGCTCACAATCATTTACTTAACTCTTTGGTGGTCTTGCGTTGTATTCTAACCTTTGATTGTCTGTCTGTTGCTTTCTCTGAAATCCATTTTTGCCAGCTCTTTTCTCAGGGCTTACTTCCCTTTCTTTATCCATTTATTAGCCCTTCCTAAGTCTCACTCTAACTCCATTATATCGAACAGACTTGAATTAGATGTCTCTCTTTTCTTTAGGTTTTCTTTGTACGGCCTTTGTGTCTCTTTTCTTGACTCCCCCATGGCTTGAGGCCTCCATTTTCCTTTCATCCTCATGTGTTCTATGTGCATCTGCTAACTTCTCCCTGTAACTTGATGTGCTTATCTCTCTTTCTTCATTACCCTACATTACAGCTTGTGATATCTGAATTATTTTAATTGGCTACTTCAAAAAGTTGTAAAAGGTCAAAGTTTTAGGCCAACGCATACAGCAGGGAATAGACTGGTCACACGACTGTTACTTATATGTGATTAGCTTGACATAAAAAAAGAGTTATTAGGCACAATAAGCCACAGAAAACAACTTATTGCGGTACTCGCGTCATCTGACACACACCCAAAATGTGTGCATAGAAAAGCCGCGCAATCCCAAATCCAGTTCTCCTTTGCGGCCCTCTACACTCTAACAGTCAAAATACCTGTCTTGTTGAGTATTCATATAAACATATTAGGTTTTCATTTTAGTTTTTAAATATATTTAAGGGTCAAATACATTTAGATGTCCACATCAATAGAAATTTACAAAAGTGATTTTATATACCTAAAAACCACATTAAATGCAAGTGAAATGTCTACTTTTAAGGTTTCAAATAAGTTTTGGAAGAATAAAATGTCAAAATGTGGGTGAAATAATGTTCCATTGTCATTCAGTGTAACACTTATATTTATGTAAAAATTGAAACAACATACTCTGACCTGTATGTATTAAAATATATAAAAGAATAATTGAGCACACTAAATTTTATTGCATTTTAAATGAGTAAAACATTCTTGCTGACAAATGGGTAAAATTCAGGATGGTGGCAAAGTTGTAAATTAAAGTGTAAAATGTAAATTACAAGTAATTAGCATTTGGGGTAAAAGTAATTAGTCTTTAATATGGCATAAATAGATTTTTTTGTTTTAAATATCCCTGACAAGATTGTTACACTGAATGACATTTTAGTGTGTCTTCTGTAAATCAAGTTAAAAATGAATATTTAATTTTTGCTCAGAAAAAAACAAAAAACAAATTAACCCTCTATGGTATGCATTATGTTCTAACTATGAATTAAACAGGACCCATTCTGATGTATTGAAAATCAACAACAACAATTCAAAGCTGTATTACACTTATGGTTTTCATGCTTGAAAAGCCTTTTTCGTCTTTGACCCTTAAATCAATATCGTATCGCATAATGCATTTTTTTTTTTTTTTTTTTTTTCAATATCGTACAGCCCTACCTCTTTCTTCTACTCTTCCTGTTAAGTCAGACATCTGTTTTTCCGAAGGGCCATAAGGTAGTTCATGGGGAGGCGATCTTTCAGTTTCCTTTTCCTTTTTGTCATTATATCTCCCTTTGACCTGTCTCCCTAATTTTAATGATTTTTTTTTTTTTATCAATGATTCAGTTTCTCTGCACATAACCACGTTTCCTCAGCTTGCCTTATGTATTTAAGCTTTTTGTCCTTTTTCCCTATTTTCTGGAGGCTGTTCTATAGGATCTCTGTGTAACTGATGTCTAGACCTTGGCATCTCTACAGGTGTTGATGCTATTATAATCTAAATTATGACTATATGTTTCACACTTTTTTAGTAGGCTATGCTTCTCTAATCCCAGCTTGCGTCTATTCTTAACTAGTTATCACCACGATGATCAGACAATATTAAGATATTTGATTAGTCTTTCTTAGGTATTTTAAACTGGCAGTTCCTTTATTTCAGGGCCACTGGTGGGAATAATGTTCAATAATCAACATGTTGTTCAAAGTCTATGTTGGAATTTGTTCCCCACTTTCTGGTTTATAAAATAGTCACAACCAGAAAGGGTGAACTTTTTCTCTCTGTCTTCCTCCCTCTACACACACACACTTCTCTCCTCTCGCAGCCCCGCCTTTACTGCACTCTCAAGTTTTCTCCTCTCTCTGTCAGAGGCAGCCCCTCCCTTATCTTCACTCTGTTTTTACAGTGCAGGCTCAATCACACACTCTTAAAACAATCACACACGCGGGTTTTCACTTGCACAGCATACGTTAAAAATTACAGGTGCTGGTCATATAATTAGAATATCATCAAAAAGTTGATTTATTTCACTAATTCCATTCAAAAAGTGAAACTTGTATATTATATTCATTCATTACACACAGACTGATATATTTCAAATGTTTATTTCTTTTGATTTTGATGATTATAACTGACAACTAAGGAAAATCCCAAATTCAGTATCTCAGAAAATTAGAATATTGTGAAAAGGTTCAATATTGAAGACACCTGGTGCCACAATCTAATCAGCTAATTAACTCAAAACACCTGCAAAGGCCTTTAAATGGTCTCTCAGTCTAGTTCTGTAGGCTACACAATCATGGGGAAGACTGCTGACTTGACAGTTGTCCAAAAGACGACCATTGACACCTTGCACAAGGAGGGCAAGACACAAAAGGTCATTGCAAAAGAGGCTGGCTGTTCACAGAGCTCTGTGTCCAAGCACATTAATAGAGAGGCGAAGGGAAGGAAAAGATGTGGTAGAAAAAAGTGTACAAGCAATAGGGATAACCGCACCCTGGAGAGGATTGTGAAACAAAACCCATTCAAAAATGTGGGGGAGATTCACAAAGAGTGGACTGCAGCTGGAGTCAGTGCTTCAAGAACCACTACGCACAGACGTATGCAAGACATGGGTTTCAGCTGTCGCATTCCTTGTGTCAAGCCACTCTTGAACAACAGACAGCGTCAGAAGCGTCTCGCCTGGGCTAAAGACAAAAAGGACTGGACTGCTGCTGAGTGGTCCAAAGTTATGTTCTCTGATGAAAGTAAATTTTGCATTTCCTTTGGAAATCAGGGTCCCAGAGTCTGGAGGAAGAGAGGAGAGGCACACAATCCACGTTGCTTGAGGTCCAGTGTAAAGTTTCCACAGTCAGTGATGGTTTGGGGTGCCATGTCATCTGCTGGTGTTGGTCCACTGTGTTTTCTGAGGTCCAAGGTCAACGCAGCCGTATACCAGGAAGTTTTAGAGCACTTCATGCTTCCTGCTGCTGACCAACTTTATGGAGATGCAGATTTCATTTTCCAACAGGACTTGGCACCTGCACACAGTGCCAAAGCTACCAGTACCTGGTTTAAGGACCATGGTATCCCTGTTCTTAATTGGCCAGCAAATTCGCCTGACCTTAACCCCATAGAAAATCTATGGGGTATTGTGAAGAGGAAGATGCGATATGCCAGACCCAACAATGCAGAAGAGCTGAAGGCCACTATCAGAGCAACCTGGGCTCTTATAACACCTGAGCAGTGCCACAGACTGATCGACTCCATGCCACGCCGCATTGCTGCAGTAATTCAGGCAAAAGGAGCCCCAACTAAGTATTGAGTGCTGTACATGCTCATACTTTTCATGTTCATACTTTTCAGTTGGCCAAGATTTCTAAAAATCCTTTCTTTGTATTGGTCTTAAGTAATATTCTAATTTTCTGAGATACTGAATTTGGGATTTTCCTTAGTTGTCAGTTATAATCATCAAAATTAAAAGAAATAAACATTTGAAATATATCAGTCTGTGTGTAATGAATGAATATAATATACAAGTTTAACTTTTTGAATGGAATTATTGAAATAAATCTTTTTGATGATATTCTAATTATATGACCAGCACCTGTATACACCAGTTTTTTGCAAAAAATGGAAAAACAGAGTTTTCTCTATTGCCTTTTCCTTAATTGTTTTGACTTATTAAGGGCTGTGTTTCCCTTACAGTCTGGAAAGTGTCCAAATAAACGACAGAGTCAATTTCTGGGAATGTTCTTAGTTTTACAATATTTTACATCCCCTTTATTATGTTGGATTTTAGTGTCCATTAAAAACTTGCTTTTCCATTTCACAAAACCTGCAGGAATATTCACATAAATTTTTAAACAACACTCTCATACACTTTTGTCAACTTTACACCAAGCAATCTTAAAGCAGTATAAACAAAACAAGCAATATTTTTTTTAAAACTAACAGTTCTTGTCTATCTGACAGCCAGCCAGGAGCCGCCGCTCAACGCCGGGTTCTCCCGTCTGCTCTGGCTATCACACAGACAAGCGTGATCACACACTTCAGTGCTTCTTACACATACAGACAAACACACTTCACATACAGACAAATAACATTTATGTGCCCCACTCAGGCAGACAAAAAATGCACTTCTTGCGTATAAATACAAACCCGATTCCAAAAAAGTTGGGACACTGTACAAATTGTGAATAAAAAAGGAATGCAATGATGTGGAAGTTTCAAATTTCAATATTTTATTCAGAATACAACATAGATGACATATCAAATGTTTAAACTGAGAAAATGTATCATTTTAAGGGAAAAATAAGTTGATTTTAAATTTCATGGCATCAACACATCTCAAAAAAGTTGGGACAAGGCCATGTTTACCACTGTGTGGCATCCCCTCTTCTTTTTATAACAGTCTGCAAACGTCTGGGGACTGAGGAGACAAGTTGCTCAAGTTTAGGAATAGGAATGTTGTCCCATTCTTGTCTAATACAGGCTTCTAGTTGCTCAACTGTCTTAGGTCTTCTTTGTCGCATCTTCCTCTTTATGATGCGCCAAATGTTTTCTATGGGTGAAAGATCTGGACTGCAGGCTGGCCATTTCAGTACCCGGATCCTTCTTCTACGCAGCCATGATGTTGTAATTGATGCAGTATGTGGTCTGGCATTGTCATGTTGGAAAATGCAAGGTCTTCCCTGAAAGAGACGACGTCTGGATGGGAGCATATGTTGTTCTAGAACTTGGATATACCTTTCAGCATTGATGGTGCCTTTCCAGATGTGTAAGCTGCCCATGCCACACGCACTCATGCAACCCCATACCATCAGAGATGCAGGCTTCTGAACTGAGTGCTGATAACAACTTGGGTTGTCCTTGTCCTCTTTAGTCCGGATGACATGGCGTCCCAGTTTTCCAAAAAGAACTTCAAATTTTGATTCGTCTGACCACAGAACAGTTTTCCACTTTGCCACAGTCCATTTTAAATGAGCCTTGGCCCAGAGAAAACGCCTGCGCTTCTGGATCATGTTTAAATATGGCTTCTTTTTTGACCTATAGAGTTTTAGCCGGCAACGGCGAATGGCACGGTGGATTGTGTTCACCGACAATGTTTTCTGGAAGTATTCCTGAGCCCATGTTGTGATTTCCATTACAGTAGCATTCCTGTATGTGATGCAGTGCCGTCTAAGGGCCCGTAGATCACGGTGTAGCGTCTGTTCAAAATCGGATCCTGCCAGCCAACTTTAGAATCTTCAGAATGCTTTTAGCCTCCTGAACTGTTTGTGTAAATCACGAATCGGCTCCGGCAAGTCCGGGACCAATTGCCCCATTGGCACCTTTGTTACCTCATTGAAGAAAAACAGAAGAAATTCTCACCAGCTCCAGGGACTTCAAAGAGTCACCCTGGTGGGGCTAAGGGCCATGTGGTCACAGACACCGGCCACAACCCCAATACACACACACATACAGACACTCACAAACACGCATGGAGATTGTGAATGTACATTTATCCTCCAAATATGACTGTGCCAAAGTGTACCCGTCGTTGTATTCCAAGGTCATGTATGCATCCCTAGTATATAAGCTTAGCTATGACTGTAGTTGTATTAGTTTTATTCTAAACGATAAAATTCATGTATGAACTGTATCTCCCCTTTTATGTCCTTGCCATCTGACAAGTTTGGTCTCATTGTAATGCTTTCGTTATACCCTAATTGAAAATGTATGTCACATTACTGTAAAATGCATTTTTCTATTTTTAATGGTACTTTGAAGAAAATGTACTCAGATCTGACACTTCATAAACCATGTAAATTAGGTCATAAATGGAGACAAAGAAAAAGTTTGCCCGCCAAAATCGCACCCTCATCATTGGCTGATGTACCCAAGGAGGCGTTCTGGTCTGTTGTCCTTAAAACACAATGACACGTGTCTCTCGATTGTCTCTCAATTGTCCCTCGCCATTTCACGCACGTCTCTCCCGGACGTCTCGGCAACCGCGCTTCCATCACGCGCTCCTCTCTTCGGGACAACCATCTTTTGGCAAGTTTTCTTTTGTCAAGCCTTCTTCATCCATCTCCCGAAGTCTTCACTCTTCATCGCCTAGGAGACGGACCCTTTCTTCTTTATTTTCCGGTTATTTTACTCTTAAGTTAAAACCTTGTTCGAAAATCCCGCCGAAGAACACTTCCTCGGAAAAGGACCAATTCCATCCAGCCGCACGAACCGAAACTCCTGCAGAAACACGAAACAACCACAGCACCTGAACCTATGCAAGTATAGAACCATTCTTTTCGAAGCGTTTTAAGCTCGATGTGTAAGCTGAGTTTCCTTGCTGGCTCTCAAAGGTTTTAACTGTTCGTAATTTGCCATTTCTTTGATCACCTCTGTTTTCCTGACTTTACTTTCATTTTCTATATATGTGTATTATTTGTGTATATTTAGCAGTATAGCCTCTATATCCGTAGTTTCATATATTAAATACATTATATTCATGCACGATTGTTTCTGCTGCTCATTCAGAAAACCAAGTCACTTCTACGTTGATTCTGCAACATTGCTTTACGCTTTAATGCTATAATAGGAAGTTATTCTCGTGGCCAGAGAATAACATTTCTTTTATAACAGCCTATGAGAAAACCCATAGTTTGCTGGACAAACTAGGATAGTTTTTCTAGACAGCTATTAAACTAGAACTAATCATATATGTAATTGATTATAATCTGTTGTAATTAATTCACAATATATGTGTATAATTCCCTTTTTGGTCGATTTATATTATAATTAATCATAACGCGTTATGATCTAATTATACATATATTTCACCCATAACTTGAGCTAATGAATTAAATACTTGTAAGATCACTAAAGATTGCTACAATGGGCATCCAGTATGGTTTTCCGGCCTTGACCCTTACGCACAGAGATTGTCCAGATTCTCTAAATCTTTGGATGATATTATGCACTGTAGATGATGATAACTTCAAACTCTTTGCAATTTTTCTCTGAGAAACTCCTTTCTGGTATTGCTCAACTATTTTTCGCCGCAGCATTGGGGGAATTGGTGATCCTCTGCCCATCTTGACTTCTGAGAGACACTGCCACTCTGAGAGGCTCTTTTTATACCCAATCATGTTGCCAATTGACCTAATAAGTTGCAAATTGGTCCTCCAGCTGTTCCTTATATGTACATTTAACTTTTCCGGCCTCTTATTGCTACCTGTCCCAACTTTTTTGGAATGTGTAGCTCTCATGAAATCCAAAATGAGCCAATATTTGGCATGACATTTCAAAATGTCTCACTTTCAACATTTGATATGTTATCTATATTCTATTGTGAATAAAATATAAGTTTATGAGATTTGTAAATTATTACATTCCTTTTTTATTCACAATTTGTACAGTGTCCCAACTTTTTTGGAATCGGGTTTGTAAATATTTTATGCCCCAGACAGGCAAATTCATGTAAGCCCCACTCAGGCAAACATTTTGAGCCCCACACAGGCTGACAAAAAACGCACTTCTTGCGTATAAAGACAAACAACACTTAAACACATGCATGCGCTACCCCTGGGACCTGGAAGTTATTTCTCTTTTCCTTTTAATCAATTCAATCAATTTTTCAATCAACTATTTTAAATTCTGTTAATTTAATTTTGGTTCATTTTGGTGAAGTCTTAGGCAGTCACCACGCAGGCATTAGCTCACAAGGGGCCACACAAAACAAATATAAGCAGAATTGCTTACCTTATTTGTATGGCGCTGTTGTTTTGTGAAGCCCCATGCCAGCACGCCCACCGCAGTTCCACCCCGACCTCTTCCTGGCTCCTGGCTTAGGGCTCACCAATTATGTCGTGGCAAATTCGATGTCTCTGTGTTCCTTTAGTTTTGGTCTCAAAGAAAAACTCGAAGTTCCAGGTCCCAGGAGTTTAACTTTGTTGACAAGCAACAAAGTGAGATGCCAGCTCCACATCTGAATCTCTCTAGCTGGGGCACAGTTTTTATACATTTTTCTTATCTGTTACAGTGTGAGATCCACCCCTACAGTTATTTTCCATGATCTCATTTACAGGTGCTCTCCTCCCTTTCTCTTCTTGGAGTCTCCCAACATTTTTACCACAGACACTTCACCGATTAAACTGCAGGTGTTGCTTATGTAAGAGATAATTTTCTTAGTAGTACATCTTTTGACTTAATCTCTCATGGGCCTTCTGCCAACTGATGGTCAACCCTTTTCCCATGGGCCAAATGAAACATTGTATCAAACCAGTCAATACTCCTCGGAGGCAAGAAGCCTTCACATGACACCCTTAACAATGGTCTTATTCATTTCACAGCCACCTGTTGTCTGGTGGAAAATTACCAACAAAATATGCTTAGTGGCCAAGTTAACTTCTCAGACACATCTGACCCTCATAGTCACATAGGCCAAGAGGCCTCAAAACACTTCTAGCTTTTATAGTAAGCAAACTAATTCTACAATTGTTTTCTATAGGATGGATTAAATACTCCAAGTTCTGTTGCTTTTATATGAAAATAAACATAATGAACAATACACCCAAAGTACTTATTTATTTCCATTCGAAGGATGTGTGTATCAATCATTTTTATTTTAATTACAGACATGTTTTTATAAATATGATAACAATCACATAACCCACAGAGAGATCGCACTGTTAGAGACTTTAGGAATATTCACACATAATTTATACACATAAAATCATGATATTAGAGTTTTAAAATCAGACATTTTAAAAAGAGATCAATACATCATGGTTGTTTAAACCAATAAGCATTAAGCTGTGTCGTCCATAGACATTATTATAATGTCTATGGTGTCGTCAGCAAGTCGTTTCCCATCGTGCTTTTGGTCAGCGCAGTCGGTGGATAGCAACTGTGCCCGACTGCAGAATCCGATGAGGCCGCCTCGCCCTCGCGAGAGGTTTTTGACATTCGTCAGCATGACAGAGCAAGGCGGCCCACCCTCAGACACATTTCTAACCGGCATGCATCTCGCGGTGATCACCGGTGATCGGTTCTGCACAGAATTTGCTCATCTCAAACAAGCCTATAGAGACAGAGCGCATTTAGGCCACGCCCACACCGGGGGGGAAAACAATCCAACCGTCTCCATTGACTTTGTATTGCGTGAGGCTGCCTCCTTGTCATTTCTGACTTATAACAAAAAACAGAACAATGCCTTAAAGCTGCTGTGTGACAAGGTGTACAGCAAACAAGCTAAAAAACCCAGAACTAAGTTTTTATAAGCTGCCGAACCGTAAAAGCCAGCCTTTAAGGAGACAAAAGTGGATACAGGCAATAAGACGTGAAACATCAGCAGGAAGAATTGGTAAATTTTGGGATCCTGACACTCAGTATGCCTCAGTAAGCCTACGTGTGCAGTAAACATTTTGTCACTGTTAAGTCAAATATCCAAATGTCAGTTTTATATATTATATTTCCTGTCGCTGATTACGTTACCCTCCAGTGGGCGTAGTTCTCATAGTAATATGACATGTTGCGCTCTGTCTCAATCGCCTGTATCCACTTTTTAGTCCTTAAACGCTTGTTTTTTGGGTCGACAGCTTATAAAAACTTCTGGGTTTTTGGTTCTGGTTTTTTTTTAGCTTGTTTTCTGTACACTTTGTCACATAGAAGCTTTTAGACATAGTTCTGTTTTTTGTTATAAGTCAGAAATGACAAGGAGGCAGCCTCACGCAATACAAAGTCAATGGAGACGGTTGGATTGTTTTCCCCCCGCGGTGGGTGTGGTTTTCAGATTATGACGCGTATCGCTCTGTCTCTATTTTCCGTGACACTGGGCAGAGCTTACATGAATATTCACGAGTTTCCTGTTTGGTGTTAAAGCATCTTCCTTGGGGGGTTCCGCAAGGCTCTATCCTTTCTCCTATACTTTTTTCTTTATATTTGCTCCCTTTGGGTAGCATTTTTAGAAAGTATGGAGTATCATTTCATTTTTATGCCGACGACACACAAATGTATTTACCAATTAGACATTTCACAAATTCAGTTAAGTCATTCCTAGAGTGCTTAAAGGACATCAAAAATTGGATGGCGAAAAAAATTTTAATGTTGAATGAGGAAAAAACAGAGGTTATTGTTTTTAGCCACCTTAAGAACTCCACAAAAAATGTATTAGATTCGAGCCCACTGGCACCGTATTTGAAAACAACAGTAAGAGATTTAGGTTTCCTAATTGATAATAACTTAAAATTAGATAAGCAAATTAACTCAGTGGTTTGGGCCTGGTTTTATAATTTGCGTTTATTAACTAAAGTAAAACCGTTCCTAACAAATTCAGACTCTGAAAGAGTAATCCATGCCTTTATTCTATCGCGGCTGGATTTCTGTAATTCTCTGTACTCTGGCATCACCGCCACATCTTTGTCCCGACTACAATCGGTACAAAATGCTGTGGCGAGGTTACTAAAAAAGGTAAAGAAATACGAATCAATTACCCCATGTTAGTTTCTTTAAATTGGCTCCCGGTCCATTTTAGAATTAAATACAAAATTTTATTGTTCGTGTTCAAATCTTTAAATAACCAGGCCCCATCGTATTTGGCAAACCTTTTAATTCCATATAATCCTCCCAGAACACTACGATCAGAGAATCAAAAATTACTTGTAGTGCCTAGAACAAACCGCCTATATAAAGGCGATCGGGCCTTCGCTGTGATAGGGCCAAGACTCTGGAATCAGCTGCCCCTGCCGATCAGGTCTGCCAAATCACTGTCAATTTTTAAGAAATCGTTGAAAGCACATCTAATGTTGGTAGCATACAGTGATTAGATGTGGTGCTTTATATGTTGATGTGATGTTTTATGTTGTTGATGTATGTTTTCCATTCTTCTACGTGTTATGTAAAGCGCTTTGGTGCAACCTCGGTTGTGTTTTACATTGTGCTATATAAATAAGACAAGACAAGACAAAGTGACACTGAAAATATTAGTGCACTCTCCTCAGATCACAGAAAATCTTTTCTGTTATGTAACGTTAATTGTTTCAGCGTCTAATGAAGTTAAAATTCTTTTTTTATTATTGACTGTTTATGGATGCTCAATAGTTTGTAGGTTATATTGTGTCATGAGATATAATTTAGTGATGACAGCCACTGATTTGCCATAATTCCAGGTCTATCATTAGGATAGGCTCAGAGTAAATGAGCCAACAGCCATCGAGATTGTTTGTTTTAATATAGGCTACTGCTGTTTTGTTTTGATTGTCTTTTAGTTTGTTTGATAAGATAATAAATGTATCTGTGGTGGCATAATAAAGTTTCAGTTGTGATTATTTTGTCATTCCCTATTGCTTTTTCAGTTGATAGCCTGCATAACTTTATTATTAAAACACAATGAGAATGTTAGATTTATGTTATGTTTATGTTTTTGACATGCATGAATTAATGCATGTAAACCTTCTTCATCTTTTTCTGCAAAACACACAATGCACTATATGATTAGAAACATGCTGATGTGGTGTTACAGGCCCCGTGCAGAAGGCCGTGTTGGCAGATTAGAAAGTCCTGTAGAAACAGGGAAAAAAATGAGGAGACCGGAGCAACTGTGTGTGTGTCGCACATAATCCCCAGCAATTGTTTATTCAATGTTGTTTTCACATTGTAAAATCAATAAAACATTTTCAATAAAATATATTTCTTTTTTTTCCCCTTATTAATGCACAAATGTCATTTTCTTTTTACTCTTTCAAACAATGCACATTTCACATTCATGTTTCTTTTTTTTTTTTCCCACACACATCCATTTGAGCTTTTCTCTTTGCTTGTTTAACTCAAAAACTCAAGAGTTTATATACCATATAATACTATCACATGAATGAACGAACATGTAAGTAGATGTATGTAAACCATACACATTTAACAAGTTACTGATTTTACAATCAGATCTGCCATGCCACTTCAGCATCAATCTCCCCTCCGCATTAGCAGGAAATATACGCATTAACGTTACATCCGTTTGCACTATGTCTCTTTAAAAAAAACTCAACTGGAGAAGTGCATTGTCATTTGACACACATGAACTCTAAATAACCAAACAAATATAATAAGAATAAACAAATAATGAACATAACCTGGTAACTGGAGCCTGAATAAATCACATTAAATGTATTTCACGAGCACATGCGAACATCACAGCGTCCACAAAATGGCGGATCATCTACGCATTTTTAATATCTTTATAAACTGGAACATTTATATACAATATTTTTGCAAAATAAACATACACAGTTAACAAATGACTCGTGTGCATATGGCCTTGTTGTTGTAAAAGTATTACCTGTAGAAACAGAGAAAAAATGAGTGTGTCGCACATAATCCCCAGCAATTGTGAGGGCGCCGGCGCACAATGCTCCTCTGCACGAGTCCACAGTTCCCTTTCAAAATAAGAGTCCCGCTCTCACTCAACAAAAGATAATTTGACATTTTTCAGTTTCCCATCACATTTAACATAAAATATAAGCAAAAATGAAAAAAGTATATGGAAAAACTTCTTCTTCCAAAATCACAATATTCAAAATGTGTACATACTTTAGGGTGTCACATCGGCAGGATAAGTTACTTCACTGGGGCCCCAACTGCAATGAACCAGCTTTGGGGGGGCCCAGCTTGCAAAAGGTTGAGAACCCCTGCTGTAGAGAGAGAGAAGAAGCCTCTCGATCGCCCTCTGGAGGAGAAAGGAAGAATGACGAGGCTGAGCTGTCCCTTGCCGCACTTAAAGCAGACAGAAGACAGAGAGAAAGCGAACACTGCAAAAAGAGAGGTGTTAAAAATGACACATTGTGCAGAATTTTAACACATGTGGTGAGTGTGCTCAGGGACTACACATGTTGTCAAATTGAACACAGTAGATGTGTGATCCGTCTTAATACACAAATTGTGTAAGGTAATTTTAACACACAAACGTGTCATATAAACACATTAAGTGTAACTGAAAATTATCATTATCTGCTAATTAATGTTCATATAACAATATTAAGCATTAACATCCATTTGTAATTCTACAAAATTGAAATAAAACAGACAAGTAAAAATGTTATTTAATTTATAGTCAAATTTTGTCAGGGTAGAGAACAATGCATTCACAGAGGTACAACAAAATGCTCTAAATCTTAATTTAGATGACACAAATGCTTTGTAATGCTATTATCTACAATACAGTATACATTAAAGTGTCACCAACAACTACATCTTGATTGATTTAAACAATCATACAGTCAAGACTAGCAAATAACATTTCTCATACTTATAACTTATAAAATGTCAGATACAAGATAAAAACTTTCCAAATCAGACAAATAAACAACTTTAAATCTGTCAATAACAGTCAATTTTCAAAATCTATATAATGTTTGTCAGTTTTCTTCATAAGACAAATGCATTTGTAATGCACTAGCCATTAACAACAGTATTCATTAAAAGTGTTGCCAACATCAATTTACACTACACTTACAAGTAACAAGACTAGTGGATGACATTTCTCAAACTCAGACAGATACTTTTGGATATATTTAAAGAAACATTTTAGATCAGACAAACAAGGAAAGGGAAAGAAGGGGAAAAAAAAAACATTTTAGGAGTTTAGAATGCATAAAGACATCATTACAAAAATAACGGTCCATGAAAAACTTACCGGTACAAAATTAAATTGAAGGAATGAAATTTCAGATTTAACAATGCATCGACTTCCAGGCAACGGTGGCAGAAGATATGCAAGAACAACCATCATTGTGTAGCACTTTTTAATCTGAAAATTAATGAAAACAGATTAGAGATACAACAAATGTTTAAGTGTAGGATTAAGAGCAGCCTAAATAGGGTTGTTGTGATAACCACAATATTACAATACTGACAAGCCAGCCGCAGTGGATGGCAAATAACTGCTGCAACCATGAAGTTTATTTTTATTTATTTTTTATGGTTAAACCCTCTTCATTTTACACTCAATGCAAGTACGAGTGAAGAGGTTTTTTTTTTTTTTTTTTTTTTTCCATTAAGACTTTGTGTACCATTGTGATTATTTACAGCAGCTCCATAGATTTGCACTAAAGAAACCTAAACAGTCAGAGATCGACATGTGCAAATACCTGCATCTGTCCTCCTTCACGTCAAGTCATATATTAATGAATATTTGTTATAATAAATTAAACAAGAGATGTGTGTGTAAGTAAAGACTTCACACTTACATAGCATCTGCTTGGTCTTCCATCCCCTCTAAAAGAGAAAATTACTCCTTTCATGGTAGCTTCAGCTTTCAACTTCTCAGTCTTTCCATCTGTTATTTATCCAAACTCAATATCGAGCCTAAAAGAGGAAACATTTTCAAAATATATCAGTGTTACTAACAATATCAGAACTTTTGCATTGTCTATTAAAATATCTTAAAGGGATTTTACACCAAAAAATGAAAATGTTATTGTTACTGTTGTTGTTACTCAACCTCAAGTTCCAAACCTGTATGAGTTTCTTTCTTCTGCTGAAGATAAAAGATATTTTTAAAGAATGCTGGTAACCAGACAGTTGACTGTAGCCTTTGACTTCCATAGTTGGGGGGGGGGAAATAAATAAATAAATAAATAATAATAAAAAAAAAATTAAATAAATAAATAAATATATATATATATATATATATATATATATATATATAAAATATACATACACTACGGAAGTCAATGGCTAGCATCAAGTGTCTTGTTACCAACATTCTTAAGAACATCTTCTTGTGTGTTCAACAGAAGAAAGAAAATCATACAGGTTTGGAACAGTATGAGGGTGAGTAAATGATTTTTGGTTGAACTATCCCTTTATGTAAAAGAAGAAAATAAGTAAAGACTGAACTGCAATGAGACCTACCACACCCAGCATATCCGAGCAGCATTAGTACTCAAAGATTTCAGCCATTGTGGGAGTCTCCTTCGATGTTCATCTCCACTGCTGATTAAATCAAAGATACAAAGAATTGAAGAACAAAGTATTGATCTCAACAAAATACATTCATTTATAATATCTATCAAACAGTCAGATGAGGTAGTAAGCTGCAAGTTAGTATATCATGAGAAATTTAAAGGCCAACTGACAACAGTCAAGGCTTAAGATAGATAGACAGACAGACAGACAGCACATGGGTTGCAAATTATATTGCCCCAAAAAAGTCACCTAAAATATCCTCACATTAACAATGCATTTACTGTACAAAAACAAAATACCTGGATTTGACGGGACTCTCCAGCATTTGTAGTAGGGCTCCTGTGCTTGACGTGAAATCGGTCAAACCTTTATCTGTCAACATCAACAAATTTTTGAAAATAAGTTTAGTGTTAATCTAACAACGTCCTTGAAGAAAATTCATACCGTAGAATGTAAGTAATACGATGTGAACAAACAACATTTCATGCTGTCAACCGCAAAACACATCACAGGCACTGTGAACGTACCTGATGCAGCAAGGCAAACGCTCCACGTTAAATTGTTCACTTATAATACTCTTTTAGGTGTTTATAATGATCTGGGGCCCGTTTCAGAAAGGAGGTTAAGTGAAAACTCTGAGTATGTTAACCCTGAAATGAGGGAAACTCTGGGTTTTCCGTTTCAGAATGGGAGGTATGTCAAACCCGAGAAAGCAGGGTAAGTCAAGCCTGTTTCTGAAAGAGAGGTAACTTATACTCAGAGTCAGTTACCATGGTAACTTACTCTGTGAACCTAACCTGGTCAGGAGCAGGTTTTCTTCGGTAAACCCAGAGTTTCTTTCGTTCTCCTCCCCCTTTTTAAAGTGCAAGCAATGTTTAAATAATTCATTCATTCATTCACGCTGCAAAAATGCTTTTCTTACTGAGTATTTTTGTCTTATTTCAAGTACAAATATCTGAAAATTCTTAAATCAGGATGCATTTTCTATATAAGAAAATTATACAATAAAAGATACTTAGTTTTGTTTTCTGGGGGGGATCTAAATTAAGTGTATTTTACTTAAGTAAAATTATCTGCCAGTGTGGTAATAAAAATAATCTTAATGCAAACGGAAAACAAGATTATTGGGAGTGTCTATTACTAAGTGCAAATTTACACTAGCTCTGCCCACCAATGTCACACAAGGTTAAAAACTAGGAGCATGACTAACGGCTTCAGTGGTGTAGGTACTTTACTTTATACTTTATTTGTCCCTGTTAAGGGAAGATTGTCTTGGGCAATACAGGTGAAGCTGCACAGCAAGACACCCACATCAATAACATATTCACACAGTCATGTCCTTTGAATTAGAGTTCAACAGCCTTGTAGCCAAAGGAACAAAAGAATTTCTATAGCGGTTGTATCTAAACCTTACAGTACGGAACTGTCGACCAGATGGAAGTAGTTCAAATTCAGGATAAAGCACATGAGATGGGTCCAGAGTCATTTTCCTTGCCTGTTTGAATATAGACTGAAGATTGGGGTAAACCCCCAGACGAACCACTTTCATTGCCATATGGACCAGCCGATTCAACTGTGATCTAGGGGTAACTGTCAAATTACCAAACCAGGCGGCTATACCATACAATAAGATGGATTCAATACAGGCATCATAAAAAAGCAACATGACTCTCTGAGTGACACCAAAAAGTCTGAGCCTCCATAAAATAAGCAAACCTAAAAGCAAACCTTTTTTTTTTTTTAAACAATGCATCAGAAAGGCATTTTTCAATAAAAATGAAGAAAGTGTTCTAAAAGTGGAAATAAAGTGCCTAACAAGTGTTTAATAATAAAGTATTTATAATTTTAATAAATATAATCATTTACACTGTTGTTATTGCATCCTGTTAATGTACAATACTGAGGTGCAAATAGTATGTATCTGTTAGTATAAAGTATAAGTAACATCTAATTACTATTTATACTTATTGCAAAGAACTTGCAAAGTAAGAAAAATGCATTTCAATTATTATCAATAGGCCTGTTTTACTTTTTATTTTATTTTTTTTTTTTTTGTTTTTGTTTAATTGCCCGCCGTGGGATACCATGAAAATGAATATTAGTTCATTAAAGGATTAGTCCACTTTGAAATAAAAATTTCCTGATAATTTACTCACCCCCATGTCATCCAAGATGTCCATGTCCTTCTTTCTTCAGTCGAAAAGAAATTAAGGTTTTTGATGAAAAAGAAATCAAAATGTATATGCTTTATAGGCACAAATGTTCGCATCACAAGTGCTTCCACCAGAACGCGATTCCATATTCTTCAAAAAGCTTACGCTGTATGTCCTACGCCTTCCTTATTCAACTTACGGAACGAACGCGGCGCCAGTTCCGTTTTTCCCTAAGTTGAATAGGGAAGGCCTAGGACATTTAGCGTAAGCTTTTTGAAGAATATGGAATCGCGTTCTGGTGGAAGCACTTGTGATGCGAACATTTGTGCCTATAAAGCATATACATTTTGATTTTTTTTTTTTTTTTTTCCCGGAAAATGACCGATCGTTTCGCTAGATAAGACCCTTATTCCTCGTCTGGTATCGTTTAAAGCCCTTTGAAGCTGCACTAAAACTGTAATTTTGACCTTCAACCGTTTGGAGACCATTGAAGTCCACTATAAGGAAAATAATCCTGGAATGTTTTCATTAAAAACCTTAATTTCTTTTCGACTGAAGAAAGAAGGACATGGACATCTTGGATGACATGGGGGTGAGTAAATTATCAGGAAATTTTTATTTGAAAGTGAACTATTCCTTTAACCTACCGTTCTGCCAGTTTTCACCTCTGAAATTATAACAGTGATAAGAATTAAACTTTTATTGACTCTGAAGTATGCAGACGTCTTTTTGTTGGGTGCTGTTGCTATGGTGAATCGTAATATCGGAGCTCCATTGATCATGGCTTTTAATAGTCATGGTGCACACGCTTAACTCAGTCAACCTACTCAGAGTCGATTGAACTAACTAAATTCAGCTGTTCTGAAACAGAAAACTCAGAGTTTCCCATCTCAGTAAGTCAACTCAGAGTTCAAGTTTTAACTCAGAGCTGGTTGAACCTCCTTACTGAAACGGGCCCCTGGTGTGCTGGACAACTTGTCGTGCGCTCTGCCTGGCTAACACTTCACTAACGGTAACGTTACACTGCTCAATGCACGTCGCCACTTTCCAACTAATTAGCAACGTATTTGTTAGCTAACTATTTCCATGATCGATTTTTTTTCAGCACTACGCATTTTAACAAGTATCTGCTGTAACTTACGGATGGGTCCAACAGCATCGTGATTCCCCTCAAACCAGACCAGAGTGAAAAGCAGGGATGGGCAGATCGATATCAAGTATCGATATATCGATACTGACGTTGAGAATTGAAAGTATCGATACTCAAATTAAAATATCGATACTAAGGTGTTTTTTTTTTTTAACCAGTTATTTTGTTTATTTAACAATAAATTTAATGCATACAATATGCACTGAATTGTACAAATAACCTATGTTAGCGAATAATTTATAGTAGAAGTGTTTTCCTGCTCATCTGAACACGCAAATGCTGCAAGTCAGAACCAATCAATCACAGAGAGCGTTCGCTCACTGCCGACACTACATTCAAACAGGGCTGCGTTTAGTATCGTAAGAAACCATTGATGCTTTTGGGAAACGCAGCCCAGAACAATGCTTAACAGAAGACAGAAAAATATAATATTATTATTATTAGTTATTTCACAATAAACAAAATGAAATAATAGCCTACTTAGTTTGTGAAATAACATTTATTTAAATTGAACGTTAAAAGTACATATTGATGTTCTGTCAGAATACAAATGTTTCATTTTATGGGTGCAACAGCCTGTCACTGGCAGTCCCTTATGAAAATGAACCATTACTACAGTGACCATAGTTCAGCTAGGCATATAGTAGGCTTATTTGTAGATTTTCCATGGTTTACCAAGTAAACATTTTAACCATGTGTAAACAAAAATATAATCTAATAAACTGCAATTAAGGCATATTGGATGTTAAAATGCCTTTCAAATATAATGTTAAGTGGGTATCATAACCCATTTTACTCTTAGTAATTCAATAATTGAATAAATGTTAAAATCTATAAGTTCATATTAGAGGTATGGTATAGGTATAGATATTGGCCTTGAAAGTATCGGTATCGTATCGAAAACAAAATAGTTTAAAAAGACGAGGCATAACGTGATTGGCCGACAAAAACAGCCGTTAATATTTGTTTAATAAATTGAAATTATATATATATATATATATATATATATATTTTTTTTTTTTTTTTTTATAAATGATTTTTATTCATTTTAGAGCTTTTTATGTGCTACCATATGAAATATATGTATTGTTTTTATTTCCATAAACACAAACTGCCCGCTCAGGAGATAACACATTTATTGTGCCAGTCTGTCCAAGAGGCAGTTTTAAATTACACATTGTGTGTTAAAATCCTACACAACATGTGTCAAAATGCTGTCAACACAGCCATGTGTGTTGTTTTTTGACGCATCTGTTTTTGCAGTAAAAGCTATTGGCTCGTTTAGCAAATCCTGACACCTCTGGCAAATCATTGGCTGTGTTCATATCACACATAGCTAACACATGTGTTACAATATAGCCTACATATAAACTATTGTGCATCAATAACTGTTATAAAATAAGCTTTACTTCGTTTAACGATGAAACATAGGCTAATTACCTTTATGTAAGCCGAGGAGTGTGCACTAACATTTTCAGAGTGGCTTTAACACAAAACAGGAAACTCGTAAATATTCATGTAAGCTCCGCCCAGTGTCACCGAAAATCTCAGACACCTAATATTTCAGAACACCGGCCCCCTTTCCAGAAGAGGGCAGAGCTTTAATAGCTTATGCTTCAGTTGCTCAACAACAACAAAGCTGGAGAATCTCAAGCAGCCAAAATGTTGATTGTCAGTAATGGTGTTCAGCCTTACATTGTTCAAACCGGAGTCGACACTGATGGAGAGACTCAGGAAGAAGTTAAAACTTTTAGAATGCATCTGGATGTTTCTGAATGGTTAGTGGATAAATTTATGTAGTTGTTGTGGTGTTGATTCAACTCATCGACTAGCATGTGCCGTCATGTTAATCTTTTGTGCAAATCCAGCGTTGAATTGACCCTTGTTTGTGAAGCAGTCCAGCGTCAAATGGCGGCATGGCAACAACACTTTACTACAACAACTCTTCCTCTTCTCTAAAGCAGCCCAACATGGCCTCACCCCCTTTGTTGCGTGTTCTCGAGGGCAAGGTTTATGTAAATTTTGGGGTTTGTGATGTCACCAACCCGGGAAGAAGCTCATTGTAGTCCCTACCAGGAGTTTGTTGTAGTCCTTAAAAAGCGATTTCTGTAAAAGAAAATATCTCCCTTTGCATTGAACTTTGAGCGTCGTAACAAGCAGGTGTTGTTTATGCTCAAACAGCAACATTACACACTAACTAAAGTTAAAAAAGTGAAATCATAATCAAGGACCCCTTTAACAGGTAAAAGTAGGCTACTTTCAATAAAAGGTCAAAGGTATTAAAAATACTTTTTAGCTGTGCTGCTGTGTGTCATGAGTAAGCAATTGAGTAGACTAACACTCTGTCTAGAGCGATAATAAACTGGAACATTTGTCTTTCTGAACAGGTGCATGATGATGTTATTTTGAAGGGTCCATTGTTGCGTTTCATCGCAATGTCTTGTTTTCTTTGAACTGTTCATACCTGTTTAATCTTGAAGGTCTCTGGCCCTGTTTACACTTGGTATTAAGATGTGTTTTGGTCGATCGGATCACAAGTAGACAAGGGAGACATACTCATTTACACCTGGTGATTTAATCCGTCAGTTTTGTCCATTAGATCAGTGGTTTGCATCTTTTCCCATGTAATGTATCAGTCATGGTCCCAGACACATGGTCACGGATCTGAGTGGACTGCTCTCAATGTTTTGATGGTGCCTGGGAGGCTCAATGTCTACACTTTTGGCAGAGATAAACCCATGAATGGCATTCTAATAGTAGTCAATGGGCAAATAACTGGGTTAACTGAATGTATTTTAAAATTAAAAGAAAATCTTCTATCACCTTTAATTTCAGGTTGGGATGATATACCTGATCAAGCAGTGGGCGTTGCCAGTGAGGGGACTTCCTGTTAGAGTATTGCAGGTGACTAGTTCGAGTTCAGGGTCACAATCTGGAGAAAGGTTGGAAGATGACTTAAGTTGCAGAGGGAGGTTAATGAGTTACGGCAATTGTTTCCGTTGCTAACCAGATCTCTAGAGAAGTGTGGAGCGTAGGAGGCCATCCAGAGTTACGGAAATATGCAGTAGTGTGGGATCAGGGTCTGAATCTGAATCATCCCAACAACCACAAAGAATACAGCAGCCTGTTTAAAATAACTAAAAAAAGACCAAAGTTAGCACACTCTCAAATATCCATAAATATCACAGTGATCTGCAGATGACACACTAGGATGAAACTTTCTTCTGAAGTAGGTTGCAACTACGTAGAGCAGCACAAAGTTTACTGAGCTCCTCTTATCATCTACATGGCAACAGCAGCCATTTACACCCATAGGACGCATTTTTGCATGTTTTTCACATCTTGAACATTTTAACGTTTTTTCCAGTACATGGAGTACTTTTTTTTTTTCTTCCAGTACATATTTTCAAAGTTGTGATTTATTTATTCTGTCACCAAGTAAACTGTGACAATAGTTTAATAATTCACTTCTATTTCCACTTGTATATTGTTCATGGTGTTGATTTAGGTTTAGGCTATAAATTATAAGGAAATATGGGACTTTGCATTGAGTGTTTATCTATTCCAAGTTTTCAGCACATTCTAATGTGTCCTTCTACATTGATTTATAAAAAATAAATAAATAACAGGCAAAAGGTTTTAGGTATCTGTTGGGTTTGCTGCAATTGAATCTGACACCTCAGCCTCACAAACACCCCAAATCACAGAATTTCCTGAATTACGTTCATACTCAAATTTTTATTTCAAATACAATTTAAGGTATGCATAAATAATGACACAAAAATAAGTGTAATGGATAATGCCAAAATTACTTAAATTAAATATATTTTATTTTCCTTACCAACAAGTGCCATTTTTAAATATACCAATATTGCAAAAAAAAAAAAAAAAAAAAAAAAAAAACTTTATATAAAGCAGAAAACATTAAACATCTTCAAAATAGACCCAGTGCAAATCCCTATTATGAAAAAAAAACTATGGAAGCTCGTTTCCGCCACTCAATAACAAATAAAAAAAGGTAACTGCAAACTTTTATGTCTCACAATTATGTCTTTTTTTTTTCTCAGAATTGTGAGTTTATATCTCACAATTCTGACTTTTTTCTCTGAATTGCGATATATAAACTCAATTGCAAATTAAAAAGTCAGAATTATGATACAATTGCAATTTTTCCTCAGGACTGGATTTTATATGTCGCAATTGTAAAAATAATTCTCTGAATTGCGAGATACAAACAGTTTACAAAGTTACTAAAGTCAGAATTGTGAGGTAAAAAGTTGCAATTACCTTTTGTATTTTTTTTATTCCGTGGTGGAAACAAGCTTCCATAGAAAACATCTCTAAAACAATGTGCTTGTGAGAAAAAGATCCTCCAATATTTCTCATATTTCTGCTACAGTTCATACTCAGTCATTACCAGTTTTCATTACAAAGAAGGAAGTCAAATATTTGAAAGGCTATAAATACTTTCATTGTGGTAACTCGTTGTGCTCACTGATAAGATGAGTAGTAATCTTAAGTAACTTCAAAATTGTCCAATTATCATTTAAATAAAGTGTTCTAAACCAGTCTGAAATATTTTGCTACAATGAGGTGTTAAATATATTCACGTTTCATTCTCAAGCCCACAAAACACAATCAGTACATATACTGTATCTTATAACTGTTTGAGTGCACATTATTGTGTCATGTTTGGTTCTCCTCCTGCATCCCCCTGCGCCTCCTGCAGCATCTGCTTGTACTGACTTTTGAAGAACCCAGCCTTGTAAAGAGATAAAATATGCTGTAATATGCTGTAAGCATTAAAAAATATAGATTGTGTAGAAGGGTGAAAGTGTCAGGGACTGAAACTGGTTTTATGAAGGTGATATACCTTATAGAGGGCCGCTGTGATGAGAGCCAGTAGCAGCAGTCCTCCTATCACCCCTCCAATGATCTCTTTGGTCAGGTTCACCTCCTCATACACCTCCACTTGAGTATTAATCTACAAAGTGGAAAAATGTGAGCAAGTGAATCTTTAATGCAGTCAGAAGTGATCTCATTGTAACAGGAAGTCCTCCTCTTTCCTCCCACACAGATGTTCCATGTCGAACAATAGATAATTATAATAGATTATAATTAATTATAATTTGGGTTAAATAATTGATAAATACTATTTGTGAATTATATTACTACACTGAATTCAATGATAAATATGACATTTCAATTCTGTCACTGGACACTTGAATAGGTTAGACCAAAGGATGACACGTACAGCCTAACTAAGCAAGATTAAACATGGTTATATTATTGCAGTCTAGGTGAGCAAAAGAGACTTTTGAAAACATAAAAAAAGTATTTTTGTCTCTGTGGCATTTCTTTAATAATAATAAAAAAACACTATGACTTCCTTACTATAAAAACACACCTGTACAAAGTAAAGCACACACACATATGCACAGGAAGTATATGTGTGAAAAACATTGTAAGTGCAATTTTCAATATATTTGCAAGAATCAAAAAGAGAAAAAATGTGGTGTGAAAAAATAAGAATAAAATACAGATCAAATGAACAAATCATAAGCTATAAAAACAGTAGACTGCAGTTATTGATTCCTTCAAACAGAGCAGTGTTTTGAGAGCTCTATTTACAGTCATTAGACTTGACATGAACAATCACTGAATCACCTGGAGAGACGGAGCAGTGTGTTGAGGATCAGAGGAAAAGAAAATATATTTGCTCTTGTCATAATCCAGAGACGCTGAACTGACCAACTCAAACACAGCAGCTCTGAGTCCAGTCTAAGAGAGACACAGATCATGACAATAAGAAATGATCAAACAATTATGAATATATATATATATATATATATATATATATATATATATATATATATATTAGGGCTGTCAATAGATTATTTTTTTTAATCGCACACTTATCGTGAAATTAAGCATACACCATTTATCTTGTTTAACACATCCATTTTGCCATCATTGCCTATATCCAGCAAAGTAAACCATAAGATTGAAGTGTGATTTTCACAAAACTGTATTTTTCAGCTTTTTTCAAGGTAAATTTAGATGTCTTTCCAAAAAAGGACACCAAATAACCAAATTATATGATTTCATATAATTCATACATTTATGTACACCAAAGCGCCCATAAAAAAATGACAGCAAAAAAACGTTTCAGAATTCACAGTGTATAGTATGTGCAACAGCAAAGAGCTTGTTTACATTTTAGACAAGTCAAGTTACGATACTGAACAGGACCACATGGAGACGCCAAAAAAAAAAAAAAAAAACTAAACCAACCGCCTTGACCTGCATATATACTAAAGTACACAGCAACATACACAGGACAAATCCAAACATTATTCTGAATGTGTGTGAAAACAACGTGAATGTACTGAAATGTTTCTGTGCATAAATACAATGTGCGATCAGTGCGTCGATAGCGCTCATACATGATTTGTTTGTGCATCAATATAACGGACTCGCGCGTGCTTAATGTACAACTCCTGTATGTCGCCGCAATCGTCTTTAGTTTGATTGCAATCCTCATCCATCATTAGCAAGAAACTGGTTTGCTTTATCCAGCCGAGAAACATAGTTTGCGTATCATCTGGCCATACAGCGGTGGGATGTTTCGACGTTCCGTTCAGACAGGAACAGTGCGATGCGGGAGGGCTCGCGCTCTTCAGATACAATGAGAGAATATGACAGAGTTCGTGTTTTAAAGCGAAACAGATACTGGAATGAATAATTATCTCTGCCATCTCTGATATAATCAGCATGGTCTTTAAGATCATCTAACTGCGTGACGTAAATTACGTTATGACGCAATTTCACATGCTTAATTTTTTTTTTTTTTTTGCGTTAACTTATTTTAACGCGTTAAGGATTTGAATTAATAACATGCGTTAACACGTTAACATTGACAGCCCTAATATAGAACATATATATAATGTATATGTTCTGCGATTTGAATTTGCTTTAAAAGTCAGATACCTGCTCAATCCATCCAGAGCTCACGTTGCCAAATATATTATAGAGTTTCCAATCATTCTTTGTGAGAGTGACGTCACAGCTGAACACGGCACACACCGCCACAGAGCAGTTCTGACACACACACACACACACACACACACACATCCAGAGAGACAGAGTTTTATTGATGTATGTTTAACATATACTACAAATAACTTGTGGAAAACTAATGAGGTAAAACAAAACTACATTTAAAAAAAGTGTCCTCACCACCACACGATGATTTTTAATAACGTCCAACAATGTAAAACTGGTAATAACAGGCTTCTCCATGTTCTCGGTTTTACAGCCAGAAATCTTTAAAAAGAAAGAAAGAAAGAAAGAAAGTAGTTCTCAGTAGTTCTCAAACTCTTTAACTCGTAGGCCCCTGTTGTCCGACTCCTTTATATTTGCTAAGATAGTTCTCATACTCCTGCTGTGATTATGATAAAGATGCTTGTTCACAATCTTTTTTTAATGATGTACTGAATTAATTAACATTATTAATTTAAAGTATAGAATTTAACCACAAATTATTTTGTGATTCCAGAAGTTCCACAATTCATGAACGCAATCTGTATTTGTTCTTCAGTAAAAACAATGATTATTGAGGGAAAATACAAAGAAATATGATTTTCAGATTACATCTTGATTTAAATAAAGTTAGATTATGTTAATATTATAATAATAATTTATTAATGTAAATACTTTTACATCATCCTGAGGCCTACTTGTAAGTTTGCTGAAGCCCCCTAGTGGCCCCTGGCCCCCTGGTTCAGAACTACTGGTTTCAAACATAAGTGTTTCAGAACAACTATGGGTGAAGGATGGGATGCCGTTTTTCTTCCCTACATTATACCAAAATTATTTATTTAAAATAATCAGTATACCTGTATGGCTTATGAGATGAGAAATAAATTCACACACTTGCAAATTTGAATTAGTCCAGATGTCAGTATCACCAAGTTTCACTGGTACTCTGATGAACACTTTGAAAGTTAATTCTCTGAGGTCATTCTGAACCTGAAAGAGGAAAAAGAAAGTAAGGAAGAGTTATGTACAGCATTTTCTTCTTTTATCAAAATAAAGATAAGATACAATAAAAAAAAAATTAACTAATACCCTTATTATCTGCTGGACTGGTTTCATAAGATCCCTTTTCCCTGAAGTAAAATTAATGTGGATGGTGGAATTTTCATGCCTTTCATTTAAAATGAAGAAAGAAAATGACAATATTACAGTATAGGATAAAGACAAATGTGGTATTATTTTTATACAGAAACATGGAGCAGAGCACTAACCTTATCAAGGCAATATAGATGGCATATTTGACATCGATGGTTTTCTGCTTTTTAAATTCACTGTCGATTGAGTGTTTGTCATTTCCACTGTGAGAGATGGAGGTTTTGATTATTAGCATCATTTATCCATTTCTGATAAAATGATCATGTGAGAATCCTCCTAGAGCTCATGGTCAAAGGCTGTTTACTACTTTGAGTTCATTCAAACAACTTCTAGCACACAAAGATGATGTCATACCTCGTGACCTCAGCAGTAAACGTCACATTTTGGCCCGGTGTACTTTCTTTATTAATACTGTATGTAATCTCAAACACAACCTAGAATTTGAATGAAAAAGTCAGAATAAGACTAAATTTTGGACTAATTAAAGTTTTTGTAAGTTATAACATCTTGAACAGTCACACACCCATGAAAGTCTCTGGATAAAAGTGTTTGTTAACTGCTTTGAGTTTAAAAGTAATCAAGTCAGTAAATGAGTGTGTATATGCATATGAGTAGAGCTGGACAATTAATAGTATTTTAATCGTGATCATGATTCCTGCTTCTCTAGATCAATTAAGCATAATCGTTGCAATATTGGCCCGCTGGTTATTTTTCCTGAAAAAAGTTTTTTTTTTTTTTTTTTTTTTTGTGGACATTTCTGTTTTCTTGTATCAGTAACAAGCCTCCATGAGCTTTCATGCTTGGGGTTGCCAGACGTCAAGAGTTTAAATATCCGAATCAGAGCTTTCCTCTTAAATAGATAAATTATTGTATTGTTATTCTGCTCAAATGAATAAATGAAGTATTTGTACGGCCCATCTGTGACTAAATCAGTGAGCAAACCTTCTCTGGGACTAATTGTAATAAATCTAAACATGAATCTTGACTATAAAATTAACCCTGTCTATGACTTGATGTTCTCTTGATTTGTGCTTATGTGAAAGTGCAATAAATTTCCTGAAATGTAAAAAAAAATTTCTCAAATGAGAACAATTGTTATTAATAATTTTTGAGCAAAATAATGATTATCAGTTTAACAATTAACATGCATTCCTCCACATAAGCAAATGTTCATGTCAGCGGTGTGATTATTGACCTGAGTGTTTCCCTTGAGGATGGGTTTACTGATCTGGCAAGAGGTTTTTCCCAGTGGGACTCCTCGCTCAGCATCCAGAGACACACACTCCACTCTGCCCTGCTCGTACAGAACGTTTATCATATATTTCAAAATACACACACACACACACACACACACACATAAAACAGGCTAACTAACATTCCATTTGATACATGTTTTGAAAATATTTGTTAAACTCTAACACTCAATATTTTTAATGTGGCTCTGTTATTTTAAGTTTCATTCAGAAATTAATTGTATCGTCATAGCTATTTTGCTTTAGAAATGTCATTGTTATCATTATTAACTAGTATCAGTTTCAGCATATGTGCCTATGTTTACCTGTTTAGATGTGAATCTCCTGTAGGAAAGTCCAAAGGGGTATTTGAGGGTGAAGAGAGTGTTGTAGGAGTTTTCTCCTCTGTTCTCTACAAACACTGTCACATTGATCTCCTGCATTATCCCAACCTCTATGTTTGTAGCCCTGGATCACAGAAACCAAAGAGAGATTCGTAAATACTTTCATAAGCATCAATATGGTTTGGAATTATTCATTTCTTTTAATACTTCAGTTCAGAAATAGAGCAAATGATTTGCTCACCCAGAGAAATTGAAATTCATTCTGAGGTCGTCAACACATAAATTATCAGTTCCACAGTTTATCTCAAAATCTAGCTATAAAAAGTAAGGGCACAGAAAAATTCATGAAATGTGATGAGGTTGAAGTTTTGAAACTGCTAATTTCTGCTCTTAACACAGATGAACTCTTACATTGTGGTCTGTGGAGGTCTTTATCTCTGGCAGCAGTATTGGCTTAATGTTTTGCATTGTTCTAGATGGTAGTCCCTCAAATGTGAAATTTAACTGATTGGACAACGGGTTCAGAGCATCTTCTGAACAAGCCTTATGGAAACGAGAAATTATAAGAGATGTTATTAACAAAACACTCTACGGTTATACTTGGGTCACTCTTGCTTTGCATTTGATTTTTGTTATGTTCCCATCATATTTCTTAAAATGTTGAACATAATATTAAACATTTGTAGTTTTATCACAGTTAAGAAGACTTAACATCCTCTTTGACATCCTGTTAATTTTCTTGCTCCTGTGTAAATAATCAAGTTATAATTAATAGTGTGTGTTGTGTTTAAATGTTTTTATTTGTAATTTCAGCAGAAGATCATTTGTAACACTTTTTAATGCAAGCACATAAAAGTTACATTATAACAAAAATGTATAAAATAAAGATAAAACTCAGGTAATCAAACTTCATTAATTAAGTATAAGAAGCAGGAATGACCCTTTTAGTCCTAAATTATAGCCTAGATTCATCAGATTCACTGAAAATCTATTTATAAATGACATTTGGTGCTTACCTCTATGAAGAAAGCATGACTTTTGCATACTTTCTGCATCCCAATGTTCATCACATTACTGAGGAGCCGGTTTTTGGGTGAGAAGTATGCTCGATATTTCTGTCGCTTGGCATCCAGCATTATGGTGTAATTAATATTTGCAGTCAAATCTAGAAAATGTGTTAGATTATAAAAGCCCAAAAATATTAGCAATGCACCAATACCAGATTTCAAGAGCACACTAGAATACTACAAACCTCAGGCAGAATATATGAACATATGAGATGTAAGAACACAATAACTATGTAATTATATTATGAATAAACCTGTTATGCCATGTTTGTATTTGCTCATGGTGAAGCACACAGTCAGGGTGTTTTGCAATGGCTTTGTACAGTCTGTTTGGTCACCGGTTGGTATTTTGGTTGGGTTGTAAGTTACTTTGGTTTCCAAGAGCATGATGGGTCTGGACCTGAATGATCCATATATAACACATATGAATGATTATGGCTGAAACTGTGTATTTGTGTATATTTTATTTCTTTATAACAGAAAACAGACCTGAGAAGCAGAACTGCTCCCTTGGACCCAACAGCAATGTCAGGAAGTTTGTCTCGACTCTGGTCTAGAGAAGACTGACTCAATGAAATCCCAAAGAACCGCAAACCTGATCGCACAGACGATCCAGCAATCCTCTGTTTTATTCAAGGAATGAAACATAACAAAAATGTTACCAGTGTTGGGGAAAGTTACTTTTAAAAGTAATGCATTACTCCCTAAAAAAGTAACTAATTGCGTTACTTAGTTACTTTGTATGAAACGTGATACATTACATTACTTTTGCGTTACTTTTCTTACCTGGGCTAGGCTTGCTTGATTGTTTCTTAATAATAAAAAAAAAATTCTATTTTTGGCAAATGTAAAGGCCCTTTCACACCAAAAGTCAAATGAATAAGCCTCAGGCTGAAGGAAATGCATATCTGCACTTGTTCATACTAGGATAGGGTACAGGAGAAGGAAGTTCAACACTCTTATTTCTAAATCTAATCTAAAGTCATTTTTGCTCATTAGTATGGTTGAATTAGATCATTGAAGGTCAGCAGCAAAGACACTGGTTAATGAAGTGAGATTAAATACAATTACAGATTTGCGTACATTTCTGAGATTACATTTCACTGTTTTTATTGAGGAATTTGAGGAATACTGAATGTTTTGTGCAAGTGAGATTTGTAAATGCATGTTCACATTTAGTCTAGAACTACAATAACATCATGTTCACACAGCGCACACAACACCTCTGACCTTTATTTCTCTCAACATGGGGACAGGAGAGCTGTCAGTCAATAAATGGGAAAGTAACTTGTGTTACTTATTTGAAAAAGTAACTTAGATATTTTGTTGTAAATTGAAAAAGTAATGCATTACTTTACTAGTTACTTAAAAAAGTAATCTGATTACATAACTCAAGTTACTTGTAATGCATTACCCCCAACACTGGATGTTACAATGAGTCTATGAAGTGAGTAAAGAAAAGTAAAGTAATGCAAGAAACCAGGGTGAATAAATGATGAGAGAATTAATTTTTATGTTAACTATCCCTTTAAACTGCCATCAACCCACGTCTTTTTTTCACCTGTGAGTATTTTGGAATGATAACTCCATCTCTCCCATTGAAGATGTAGATGCTGCCCTGTCCATCCTCCTCTAAAGGAGCTCCAATCAGCACATCCATGAAACCATCACCATCCAGATCTGCTGGACTGGCCAGAGAAGAGCCAAACCGACCCCTCTGACCTGCCATGCCCACCAGTGTATCCGAAAAAATGAAGTTTGACTGTGAAGATATAACAGAGAGAGGGGAAACAGGGTTAAACATACGGAAAGGTATATTTATTCAATCGTTTCTGATGAAAATGTTAATTTTAAAAGAATTTTAATTGAAATCACTGACCTGAGGCGTGAAGACAAACACTATGCCCTCCCGGTCAGACTCCATGTATGTTGGTGCCGATACCAAAAGTAGGTCTGTAATGGAGTCACGGTTCAAATCCACCACACACACCTCAGCTCCAAAATATGAGCCAATCTGAGGCTGAGAAAAGAGGAAGAGAAGCAATATACATTCATGGCCAAAAGTTTTGGCAGTGACATAAATTTTGTGCTTCGCAAAGTTTGCTGCTTCAGTTGTTGTGGTGTCGATTCACATTGTTTCTAGATTATTGTGTTAATCTAATCTTGGCTCTGTTTTTTTGGCCCTGGCACAAAATGACCAGCTAACATCATTTCACTAATCATATCACCACATGGAAAAGTGTGAACAAGTACTGAGAAATCACTCTATCAGCAGACAGCAGAAATCTTGTGCAGAGTTATTTTCTCTGATGAAGCCCCCTTCTGACTGTTTGGGACATCTGGAAAATCAATTGTCTGGAGAAGAAAAGGTGAACGCTACCATGAGTCCCGTGTCGTGCCAACAGTGAAGCATCCTGAGACCATCCATGTGTGAGGTTGCTTTTCATCCAAGGGTTTGGGCTCTCTCACAATTCTGCCCAAAACACTGCCTAGAATAAATAATGGAATCAAAACGTTCTGCAAGAGCAACTTCTCCCAACAACCTAGGAGCAATTTGGTGATGATCCATGCGTTTTCCAGCATGATGGAGCACCATGTCACAAGGCAGGAGTGATGAAGTGCATAGAGAAGCTGTGGTCAATCCTCAAAAGGCGAGTGGACAAGCAGAAACCAACAAATTGTGATAAACTCAAGCACTAATAAGGCAAGAATGACTGTAATCAGTCAGGATTTAACCCAGTTGTAGAGGTTATGAAGAAGAAGGGTCAACACTGTAAATACTGACTCTTTGCATATATTGAATGTTTTTGCCAATAAAAGCCTTTAAAACATATTAAATTCTTATCGTTGTTTTCCAGTATACCAGGTGAAAAAATAATCTTCAAATACTGAAGCAGCAAACTTTGCGAAACACAAAATTTATGTCACTGTCAATACTTTTGGCCATGGCTGTTTACCATACATCTATTTTGATCTCTCTTACTTTCATTTGCTTACATTAATGTTTGAAGTCCTAATATTTTACACAAATATGAGTGTTACAACCTTATGAGGATCCAGCTGCTTTAAGTCCTTTCCATCAATTCTTGAAACAGTTACTTGTCCCTTATGCTTGTGTCTTGGTGCTCCCATGACTGCATACTTTGCTCCCCACAGTGTTGCTATTGCCAAGGAATAACCTGTGAAGAAAGTACTTGAAAATATTGTTTTTTTTTTTTTGGACTGATTTATTTTGATTTACACAGTCAAAGAAGAGATCTCACCTAAATAACTGTCATGCTCACTTCCAGCTTGAAAGTCATCTGACTTATCATTTGGTTTGTACAGCTGATATCCACCCTTCCACTGGAAAGCTCCCACTGCAGTCATTATCATATCTGTCTGAATGCAGATAATATTACAGGAATTTTGATAACACTTTACAGTAAGGTTCATTAACATTAGTTAACTACATTAGTTAACATGAACTAATAATGAACTGCACTTCTACAGCATTTTTTAATCTTTGTTAATGTTAATTTTAACATTTACTAATACATTATTAAAATCAAGAGTCGTATGATTTGTTAACATTAGTTAATCCACTGAACTAACATGAACAACTATGAACAGCTGGATTTACATTAACTAACATTAACGAAGATAATCGTTAACAAATACAGTATTGCTCATGGTTAGTTCATTTTAGTTAATACATTAAGTAATGTTAACAAAAGAACCTTATTGTAAAGTGTTACCAGAATTTTAAATAGAAATGCTTAAAAATAATCTTTCCAGATAAGTTTAAAGGCATACAAATTCAATGGTGTGTTTTTCATTGAAGTTGAAGAGTAGTTCAACATGAGTCAAACATCATGAATATCTATCATTGCAAATAATGTCTATAAAAAAGCCTTGATAAATAAACACATACAGCTAGATTTGGCCTGATGCAGGTGCACTTCCAGGTTGTTTTTAAAGCACTTTGCAGAATACTTATGTTTTCGAAGCAGCTTTACAAAGAATGGCACCTTACAAGATCTAGCAGTTAATTTGAACGGTGTAATTCAGTTAAACTGTATTAATGGTAAAATTAAGTAAATTGTTGTTCAAACAAATATAATACTGACAATAAAATTAAAATCAACTTAAAAATTGAAAATTGCTATGTTAAAGTGAGAAAAAGCATGGATAGCATGCAAAGGCATGAATTAAATTAAACAGAAAGAAAGCAATTCAACAGCTCCAAATTCATTTAAGTAAAACTATTTCTAACCCATGTATTTCATCTTTTTCATTTCCATACAATGTCTCTTTCATTAGTTTGGTGTTAAATAAGTTAAATACATAGAATTACATTTGATGTAAATGCTGCACTAAACCCGTCCTGTGCAAACTCCATTCGAGATGAATCTCCAGAGGTCTGGGTTCCTATAGTAAATGAGCAACAACACAGTTAACTATACATTTATTATTTTAAATCAACACAATGAACAAAGTAACTGTGCTCACATGACAGCTGATGAATGTAAAATGTAAACATTCTGTCTGTCATTTTTCATTTCCTCTGCAAACATACCTTCAATGGCAATAATGTTCTCTTTGAGTTTTTCACGAATGCTTTCCAGCGCGTCAAAATCAGTTGCTTTGAACACATGATTATTGGAGGGTGAAGATGCAATAATTTCCAGCTCCCTTTTTGCTTTGTCACTATTAAAAGCATTGCCAACCTAAGAAAAATTCAATGGAGATAACTGTAACACTTCATAAATCTAACGATTTAATAACATTTTTGTTTTTAAATAAAATGTTTTTTTTAATACCCTTCTTTTTTTGATTAATGATTTTTATTAATAAAGTGGATAGATCACAAAAAAGAAAAAGTTAATTATGTCATCTTTTACTCACCGCCATGTCGTGGCTTTCTTTCTTCTATTAAAGGGTTAGTTCACCCAAAAATGAAAATTCTGTCATTAATTACTCACCCTCATGTCGTTCCACACCTGTAAGACCTTCGTTCATCTTCGGAACACAAATTAAGATATTTTTGATGAAATCCAAGATTTTTTTTTTATTCCCCATAGAAAGCAACATAATTACCATCATCCAAGGTCCAGAAAAGTCCATGTGACTGCAGTGGTTCAACCTTAATGTTATGAAGCGACGAGAATACTTTTTGTGTGCAAAAACAAAACAAAAATAACGACTTTATTCAACAAATTCGTATCTCCCCTGTCATTCTCCTACGCTGTTTGCATTGCAGACAGTGCAACGCTTCTGTGTTCTACATCAGAATGTCGGCTCATTATTGGCCGGCTCCTGCGTCAGCATCACGCGCATGCGTCGTGCTGCTCACGTGACCAGCTTTGGCCAATACTGAGTCGGCGTTCTGACGTAGAGCCTGGAAGCGCTGAACGTAAACAGCATAGGAGCATGACAGCGGAGTAATACGTGACAGAAATTTCATTTTTGGGTGAACTAACTCTTTAAATGCAAAGGAAGATATTTTGAAGAATGTTTCTGTTGTTTTTGTCCATACAATGACAAGACAACACTGGACAACATTGACTTTTATTGTAAGGACAATTCTTCTGGACATTCTTCTAGTCAAGTTTGGAATGACATGATGGTGAGTAGATGACTGAATTGACATTTTAAGAGGAACAGTCATTTTTATGTACAATACTTTCACAATGGCTATCATATCAGACAAATCATATCAGGAGCATCTAGATCTGAATCAGTATAAATTAAAGCAGTTTTTCCTGGTTTTTGCATAACTAATATAGTTAAGTCTTTTTTTTTTTTTTTTTTATCTAAAAGAGGCAAAATATAAATGTAAATCAAATCTTACCCCAATAGCATATCGTATTATATTTTTAGCTTGTGCTTGTTGAACAGCTGCAGTCAAATCATCTGGATCAGTTGATTCACCATCCGTGATAACAACCAAAATTTTACTGGCTGATGGTCTTGCACCTCCATTACTTACGAATAACTCATTACTATTGAAAAAAAAAAAAAGTAAAAAATATGTAATCAATAATACAATTATGCAACTGTTTAGGATACATTTCTTATTTCTTCTTCAAATTATTAAATGCTGTAAAACATTTATTTCACACTCATAAAAGCAAAAGACTTGTAGTAGTATGTGTATCCATTCATTCATGCATTTAATTTTGTGTACTTTTTGCATGTTTGCTCAGACACTTATCAGTTTTTTTTTTATTTGTTTTATCCATCATCTTAGTTAGGATGTGCTCCTCAGCCCTCACTAAATATCCTGTTAAATTCATCTTCACGCCAAGTCTTTTTGTCAGAAGTAATATTACTTTTATTGCCATAGATAAAAGAATTGAAATATCAGCAGACATGTCTCACACAAGTTTTCTTATAGCTCTTGCGGTGTAGGTCCATCCTCTCTGTTGAGATATCTGATTCACTGCATTGTGCCACCACATGGCATCTTTGACTTGTTGAAACTTGTGATGAATGACACATTGTGTAGAAAACTGTGCAATGGCAAACTGTAAGACAGACAGATAGATTTAGTGCCTCATGCTATGAACGTTAGGGGTAAAAAATCATGCATAAGCTAAATCATAATAAATGCATTGATTACCTGTGTATCACGGTCTATAAAACTTTTGATCATTTCTATAACAAAATCCTTCATCTTAATAAACTCCGGAGGTTTTACACTTCCAGATCCATCCATTAAAAAAGCAATATCAATTTGTGATATTGGACATTCTGAAGTTGGAAAAATTAATAATTGCATCATATTTTCATTTAATCTGAATAATCAAGTCATACAGTATATACAAAAGAAGAAGAAGACTTGCTTTGGTTTGGTAGAATGCCATAAATGTACCTCTCAGAGTCCTTGGCACAGATCTGCTCACAACATTATCTGGACTGATTTTAAAGCACATGCCATTGTAAGTGGTTACTGCATCACAGTTCTTAGGTATGGTTGGACCACAAACCTGAGAGAAATTAAGATTTTATTTTCAACATGACAAACTCTAATATAAACATTAGTGTAAAATTTGGAGAAGCAAAAATTCTTTATTATTTGGGACATCTTTTAGACTGACTGCAAATTGTGGGTTCAACACTAGCAAATTATAATCTAATTAAAATGATCTAAATATAGACAAGCAACAAATCTAGCATGTTTTTTGCAGTAAAATTGGTAGCATTTTTAGAATATCATAACATAATTTATCTTAGCATTAAGATTTTATATTCTCACAAAAACAGATTATTTAAAATATGACACTTACCACTGCTCTTGAAGACTGAGGATCAATAGACATTGAAAGTCCAAGGGACATGTTGACAGCCTCATTGGTGACTGTTGAATAAAAAAAAAAATGTGGATTTTAATTTTAATTTTTTAGAAATACTAATATGGATAATGAAACTAGTGTCTAATATTACATACTTGTAAGCATAATTTAAAAACTAAGTACCGGTAATGGGCAGTAGCATGCAGTTTCCTTCAGTCACAGCACAGTGATATATTTGTCCTCTTTGAGTTTGACTGAGTTGTATTAAAGGATCACTCACAAGTAGACTATAAAAGAAGGGGGAATATGAGAACATGTTTAAAAATTTGGTTGGTTGGGTGTTACAAAATTGTGTTTTATTTAAGGGTGTGAATTTTTCGATTGTCTTCAAGGTTTTGATCCAGTGTGTTAATTCTTTTTTGTGTGTGTTTGTGTGTTTTAATTTTGTTTTAATTTTTCTGTACAGCACTTCGGTTGCAACCTCTGTTGTTTTGAAATGTGCTTTATAAATCAATAAACTAAACTAAACTAAAATCTGATGGTACAGAAAAAAAAAAAAACATACATCGGAAAAACGTCAGTTCACCAATTGCCAGACACTTTCATGACTGAAATCATGATATAAAACAGTTAATTTGTATAGGAATTGAAAAAGTAGCAAAGAAGAAAAATGTTTACAATGAATACTGGATGCATCGGTTGAAGTATATGTTTCCTCTGGGTCTTAATGAAGACCTTTTGTCATGATACTGCTCCGAGACTCGAGGATTGAGGATCCACACGCAGTAGTTTATTAGAAGGGTAATCCAAAAACACAGTCAAAAAACAGGCAAGAGGTCCAAACACAAGCAAGCAGTCCAAAACAGATACCAAGTCAGGATAACAGAGAAACAGAGACAGATCCAGAACACAGGCAAAAGAGTCAGAACCAACAAACAGATAAACACAAGAATGCTCAGAAAAACAGCTGACACTTACAAAACCTCACAGAGAATGATAGAGTGAATCAGGCTTATATAGGGTGAGGTATTGAGCTAATGAGAGAAGTAAACAATCATGGATGATAAGACCAGGCAATGAACTATGGGAAATGAAGTCCTTGATGGTGTGGCAAAAGTCCAGGGTGGAGTGCCCTCTGGTGGCAATTACAGGCACTCTCACAGGTGATCGTGACATAGCCCTCCTCCTAAGGATCGGCTTCCAGGCGCTCCCATCATGGCTAGAAAAGTCCAGGAGGGAGGCAGAGCGGAGGCGGACTAGGGGACGGGATGGAGGGCCAGGTCCATAAAGTGGAAGAGGGCATGAAGACTGAGGCAGAGCAGGCAGCCAGGGCGGAGCAGGCCGGGCAGATGACCAGGGTGGAGCAGGCTGTGCAGGCGACATCGAGACACCTCTCCTGTTTCCTTTAACCTTACTTTTTATAAATTATGATCTGATCTGTCATTTGTATACTTTATTTATTTATTTCAAATTATGTTGTCCTGGTATTGTATCTTACTTTAATCATTGTCTGGAGATTTGTGTAGGAGAGTGTCTGTTATGTAGGCTATGTTGCATTGCTTAAAAGGAGTGCAGATCATTCTGTTCTTTTGAAATAAATCTCCAGCTTTTTACAGATCTACACAACCTGAGTCAGTGGAACACTGTGGTTTTATCTCTTTTTTTCTCATTAATTGTCATTGGCTGCCATTATCAATTTTTCATTTTTCGGAATATTATACAAGTTTCCAGAATATTATCCAATATTATCAATGTGGTTGAAGGCGAGTGATACGCAGTGTCTTCCACAGATTACGGTGAACGTTGTCAAAGGAATTGTGGGGTTGGCATCTGTCACACCCTCTAATTAGAAGGAGAAGGGCTTTAAATTGGATGTTTCAATATTGACGACTTTGAGGGTAAGTATTCTCAAGCTAACAAGCTAGCTAGCTTTGTGTAACATAGTCCACTGTAGGCAAGTTTGCAGAACCCAGGTGCAGTTTATTGAAACAAAGTGACATAAAATATAATCCAAAACAGGTTTGACATAGACTTGACACAAGACTTAAGGCGGGTTCACACTGTGCGATTTTGTCCACGATTTGGTCGTCCGAGACAAATTTTGAGAATCCTAAAAGATTCCTATAATCCTAGGCAAAAATCTGTAGTCTTTGATCGCTAGTTTGACATGTTCACCGACAGCCGATTAATGACCACTGCGATCAAATTTTACCTCCGACGAAATTCTGGCAGTGTCAGAAGATTTGGCGCACACAGTCCTGCAGTGTGACTTCTCCTACGACAAACGTCAAATTGTCTTCGTTTTTCAAGTTAAGCCGTGATCAAAATAACGCTAGAGATTTTTTTGTTAGCCACCATTTCAGTCCCGTGTGTAATGCAGCTCACTGTCATCGAATGTGTTTGGGTTGATGATGTAAAACTCCGGACAAGTTTTCAAGCGCGCGTCTGTTTTTAACGTGTCTTGACTGTCATACAGTCTGACATATAGGACAGCTGAGATCCCACAGTGTGACATGAGGATCATGTTTGTACAGTCTGACAAGCAACAATCGTAAAGGACTATTATAAATCGCACAGTGTGCACCCGGCTTTAGCATGAACATGAATACGCTCACCAAACAATGGGTTACACGAACAAGGTTAGACAAAGGAACAATGAAATATGAGGGCTATTTATACACAAAACTAATGACCAAACAAGGGACACCTGTGCACCATCAAACAATGAACCAATGAGAACAGAGCAGAGTATTACATGATGAGACAAACCAATGAGAACATGACACATAAGATAAGAGGCTTGTTCGAGTTGCATCTGCGCTGCGCAGACCGGTCAAAGAATGACATCAAAGTACCACGAGAGCGATTCAAAAGCATAAGGAGTCGTATGCTCTCCAAATGCTCTCGCGGTACTTTGATGTCTTACGCCGATCGGTCTACGCAGCGCAGATGCATCTCGAACAAGCCTCTTGGAAGCACAAGACATGATCACATGTGGGCAAGGAAGTCACATGACAGGAACATGAAACATGGCTAAGGCAAACTACAAAATAAAAGTCATGAAAACTAACAAAACCCAATCCCAACGTTACCCTTTGTTGGTGACAGTTCATATTCTTATACTTTCAGTTTTCTATCTATTAAACCTTTTTTCGATCTTCTGGTTCACTAATGTTATTATGTTAATACAATATGTATGATTCTTTAGGACTGTGAATGTCACTGATTTTGTGCATTTTTTTTTTTTTCAGTTTCTGATAAGGATGACAGGAGAGATCAGCTTGAGGGCGAACTGTTTCAGATCTATGAGGAAGTCAAACTAGAGAACTGAAGGATGGATTTATTGTTCATATTTTAAAATGAAGTTTCTATGAATTTCTACATTTATAGAAATGTAGGCATGACGAATCTATTCAGTGGAAAAGTTTAGCACTTTAAAAGCAAAGATTTCTTGTCTTGTTTATGCATATATTCTATCATTTGGGGTTATTCATTTATTATGTGTAACCACATTGTTGCACTACTTTACCAGATGGCAGTCTACTCTGAGCTCGGCATCAGTACAGTTCCTCCAGTTCGCAGCTGAACTGAAACTGAGCAGAGCTGCCACAAACCCAGAACAAAGGTAAATTTAAGTGAATTTTTACAAGGTTTTTAAGAATGAGATAAATGATTAATGGTTTCTCCAGTGTTTTTCAATCATGTTCCTTGAGACACATAAACTATACATGTTTTAAATTATTTAAAATATAAGCTTGTTACTAGACCAAAACCTAAAATGGGTGTGTTAGATAAGTGAGCTGTCCAAGAAATGTACTGTTGGTATGCCTCTAGGAAAAGTGTTGGCTAACACTGGCTCATCCTAATATGCCCATTTGGTATTCTTAGGGAGTCCAGCAAAGTCCTGTCAGTGGCTGCTAATGGCTTAAGGTGCACACTGCAATCAATTACAAATTTAATGTAGGCTAGTATAATAATAATAATATGCGATTTTTCACCATTTGGACAAAGAGATAGTTCACCGTTTTTTATTTATTTATGCATTTATTTTTTGTCATTTACTGTAGAGGTCTGCAACCCGACCCGAGCCCGACGGGCCCCGAAGAACTCGTGGGTTTCGGGTCGGGTTCGGGTTAAGGTTTCGGTTTCATGAATAGCTTCGGGTTCGGGTCGGGTTCGGGTCTGTAACTGAGAAAAACTATGCTGTTATATAAGTCTTGCGTGCCGTCTTCTGCGTTGTGCTCGAAAGAGCGGGTGAGATTGGGAGCACATTTATAATTCACATTTATATCAACTGTTTTGCGCATATGATCCTGCTCTCGCGCACTCTTTCAGTCACTACGCGGCACACAACACTCAAACCTCTGACTATGAGTGCGCGATAAGGCAAACAATTACTGAGGGAAAACTTATTACAGTGCCAAATGATGCAGGGAAAGCAGCACAACGAATTCTACTGAATAACAGGTGAGCCAGGGGATAGCACAATTATACACAAGCCACTAAAATTACTACACAATAATGTGTGTGTGAAGTAAACGACTACTGAGAGCAGCGACAAATCAAATAGCCACACTGCCGTCTATGTCTCAGAAATCAGAGTTCCCTTTCGAAAGGGAACTCAACTCTGCGTTCTGAGAGACGCAAGAGAAACGCGGCTATTTGATTTACGAACGCGCTTGGCTCATTTCATTCACAGAGTTTACACTTATTCGTCTATGATATCATAAATTCATACTTATTCGTCTATGATATCATACATTTAAATATACATATCAAATGATGTAGTATTTTACAGTAGACCTACTCTTGACAAAGCATCTCAGGTTATGTATGTAACCACAACAGGGAACTCAACTCTGCGTTCGGAAACGCATTGGGGAACGCCTCCGCGTGAACCGGTGTCTGAAAACAATATCAACTCACGACAATCCTATTGACCGGCGACAGCCTATGACGTCATCATAGCGCGACCCGGAAGTATATAAGGAGCGCCTAGAGAACCAGTCAGTATCTTTTTCGTCTTCAGGGACTGTTTTGTTTGAAACGATATCAAACCGATGTTAAGGTAAGACAATTTATGTCTGACAAACGTTTCAGGAAGCATGTGCATCCATGTCCCATAGAGTTGACATCTGATCACATACATAACTTATAACGTTGTCTTTTATGAGAACAAAAGAGCATGGACAGGCAGTTCTTGTGGGATCTGTCTGTTTGTTATTGTGAGTGTGTTTTACTTGTAAAATGCTCCACTCTCTTCTGGTCTTTTCCTCGAGAGGAGAAGGACCGGCAGCTGCACCTAATGGTTCGGGTCTTACTCTTGCTGAGGCAGAGTAGAGACTAGATCAAAAGGTTTTCAGCTGGAGCTTGTTGAAGAGTTGAAGGGGTGAAATTCCCCGCGACCTTCGACGGCTGACAGGAAAGAGCTGTGCGATTATGATGATATGTTGTCTATGACATCGTTAGATTCAGCAGCAGTTGCTCTTCTTGTTCTAAGCCAAACAAGAGAGCAGGAGATGGCTGATGAGGATGAAGATGGTGAGCCTTCTGAATCCTCAAAGCCACCCTGCCCCCGCGTATGTACAGCTGTGTGAGATTATGGAACGCGCCTCTGGCAGACTGCGGCTGCCATTGGAGCGGGTTAAGAAAGAAACCGCTCACGGACGGTTCGTCGAACGGTTCCTTTTTTGCCATAATTCTCCAGCCACCGTAAGCTTTCCATTCCTTCTTGATCTTTATACTGAGATCAAGAAGGCATGGAAGGACCTGTATTCAGCTCGCATTCATCAACATCAGCAGGTTAATTCGCTGATGTTGATGGAGTGAGTATGGGTACGCGTTGACGCCTCCTACTGACGAGATGAGTGCGACTATCTCATGATATAGGTAGGCTCCAACGCTCTATACGCGGCAGCAGGTCAGGCGGGTGTTGCTTACACACAATGTCTGTTTGTAAGCATATCAGTTAGACCTGCTGAAATTGGCTTGGTAGGTTTCTTTGTTTTTATTTATAATCAGTTTCCTGGATGCAGACTAAGGGCCCTGAAGTTCCATTAGGTTGGCTGTAACGATATATTATTAGGGTAGTACTGTGTTTGTCCCCTTTTTTGGATGTGTTGGCTTCAGATAATGAAGCCACCGTTCATATGTATTCAGATGTCGGCTTTATCTAAGCCGCACTGTTAGCCACCTTTTGGTTAATTAGCTTTCTCCTCTTTTAAATGCTAGAGATTTGAGATTAGCTTTCACTAACTTCGGATAGATCTCTGCTTAGCGTCGACCTTACAGGCCACCTGACATTTTGTGCTTGGGTTGAGCTTTGCTCCTCTGAGCTTTACTTAGAAATTTAGTATTCTCAGAGTTTGACTCCTCTCAGTGAGAGTTGTTGGTAGAGGCTGGTGTTTCTTAGCCCCAGGCAGATCTATGCTTTTGTGTTGGCCTTATAGGCCCACAGCTATAGCTGGCCTAGGCTAGAACTAGGGTTTAGGCGCTGCTAGTAAGCATTTTACGCCCTTTTTATACTACCCCTTATTATGTGAGTGTAGTTTTCCTAGTTCTGGCCTCCTCTTATCAGAGTTGTCAGGCCAAGGCCCATTGTCCCTTCGGTGTAGGTGCAAAATAGATAGCAGCTAAGGTAGCAGACTATTGCTAAGTCTCCCTGGTGCCGTTGTCTCAGGCGGTGTAGGCCCTTTTCACTATGTGAATAGAAACTTTGTTGCTGTGGCCCCGCTCCCCCAGAACTATATAGTGGTACTTTGACTTAAGTGTTTCCCCTGAACCCCTTGAACTATGTTCAAGCTTGAGTGATATGGTTGTAGCTTTTTATGAAAGCTCCTGTTCCCTAGGGTTCAGTACAGATTGTATCTGTTTTTGGTGAGAATTTCTGATGTGAAGTACCCACCCTGTATTTTTCAGGGTTGGATTAATAGTACTCCCTTGTTGTTCAAGGTTTTTGTGCTTTAATACGTTAGTTCTGATTCCTGCCCTACACTTTGTGAGCTCAGTAACTCTAATACTGCCACAGGCTAGCACCCGTGTGTTCTGGAGTAGTAGGCCTGACTTTGGCCTCCTTTAGAGTATGGTGACGTAGTTTGTACTCCCCTTGCTGAAAGGGTAAAAAGTGTTTTTTACTGGGTATATTGCCTGTTGGAATGTATAAGCTCAGGTTGAGTTTAATAAAGTTAACCTCACTACATAGTTTGGTTTTCATATATGGCTCCCTTAGAGCTTGAACACTGCCACAAGCTGACACTCGTGTTGTTTGAAGTAGAAGGCTCCGTTTGGGCCTCCTTCAGAGCACAATAGCTTGTTGTATTACAAGGCTTGTTGGTAGATGTTTTAGTTAGAGTTTGCTCACTTGGAAACTAGCACTGCCACAGGTTGACGCCTGTGATCTGATTCTGAAGTCGCAGGTCTTATTTGGACCTCCCTCAGAGCATGATGGCGTAAGTTTGTACTCCTCTTGCGTAAAGAGTAAAAAGTGTTTTTACTGAGTACATTGCCTGGTGGAATGTGTGGATAAAGTTCTATATTTTGCCCTATACGATGTGAGCCCAATAACTCTATTGCTGCCACAGGTTAGCACCTGTTTCTGTAGTAGTAGGCTTTGTTCTGGCCTCCTTCAGAGCATGGTGACTAAGTTTCTACTCCCCTTGCTGTAAGTGTAAAAATTTTTTTTTTACTGAGTATATGACCTGTTGGAATGCATAGCTCAGGTTGAGTTTATTTAGGGAACCTCTCCGTATAGTTTGGTTCCAATCTAGCTCCCTTTTAGAGTTTAACACTGCCACAAGATTTGATTGTGTTGTTGGAGTAGAAGGCTTTGTCTTGGGCCTCCTTCAGAGTTCAATACCTTGTTATATCACAAGTTTTGTTGGTAGATGTTTAATTAGAGTTTGCTCATTTAAAACTAGCACTACCACAGGTTTATGCCTGTGATCTTTGAAGTAGTAGGCCGGTACTGGCCTCCTTTAGAGCATGGCGGCGTATATCCCTTGTACTCCCCTTTATGTAAGGGTAAAAAGTGTTTTTACTGAGTACATTGCCTGTTGGAATGTGCAGATTTAAGCTCAGGTTGAGTTAAGTTAGGTAACCTCACTTGATTGTTTGGTTTCAGATTACGCTCCCTTGTAGCTTACACACTGCCACTGGCTGACGCCCGTGTTTTCTGGAGTAGTAGGCCATGTTTGGGCCTCCTTCAGAGCACGTTGATGTAGTTTGTACTCCTCTTGTTTAAAGAGTTAGTGTTTTACTGAGTACATTGCCTGTTGGAATGTGTGGGACAGATGTAAGCTCAAATAGACACTGCCACGAGCTCACGCCACGTGTCTTTCTGAAGTCGCAAGCCCTGGCTAGGCCTCCTTCAAGAACATGATGGCGTAGGTCTGTACTCCTCTTGCTTAAAAGAGTAATAAGTGTTTTTACTGAGTACATTGCCTGGCAGAAAATTAGCTCAGGCCGAGTTAACCTCACTAGTTTGGTTCTCAGATTTGGCTTACTTGAGCTTAGACACAGCCACCGGCTGACGCCTGTGTCTTTCTGTAATAGTAGGCCCTGTTCAGGCCTCTTTCAAAGCAGATTGGCATAGTTTGTACTCCTCTTGCTTAGAGAGTAAAAAGTGTTTTTACTGAGTACATTGCCTGTTGGAATGTGTTGAATTTGAATTTAGCTCAGGTTGAGTAGTTAACCTCACTGGAGAGTTTGGTTATCATATTGGCTCCCTTAGAGCTTAGACACTGCCACGAGCTGACGCCACGTGTCTGTCTGGAGTCGTAGGCCCTCTTCAGGGCCTCCTTCAGAACATGATGGCGTAAGTCTGTACTCCTCTCGTTTAAAGAGTAAAAGGTGTTTTACTGAGTACACTGCTTGTCGGATTGTGTTGAGATAGACTGTTATGTGGGCACTCTACAGTCTTTTTCTGCTAGTTTAACTCGTTTCAATCTGAACAAGTTCCCAGGTTTGTGGGTTCTTGCTTTACCAGCAATTAAGCTGCTTTAGGTGTGTGGCCTTCACAGGCCGCCCTTCAAGCTATTCTCCCCCATATCTGGGTGTCCTTTAAGCAGATTAAGCATGTAGTTTCACATGTTGGCCTTTTGCAAGGCTGCTGTGATATATTTCTACACGATGTAGAACTACGTCATGTTGTAGGCCCCCTTCTGGGCCTCCATGATTTTGTGCCTACAGTACGGTTTATCTGTTAGGTTGAGCCCAGTACTCCCTTCGCTTGAAGGTCGTTCTGCATAGTACTTAGCTCCCTAAGTCTGGTCAGTGGTTGAAGGCCTCTCTGAGGCCTCCCTGTTTAAGATCAGCCCCTAGGCTGGCTGTACTCCCCTTGTCTGGGTCCCTCTAGAGTGCACAGCCTCCTCAGTGCAAATAACCAGGCGCTGAGTAGATTGTAGGATTGAGCAGAGTGTTACTCCCCTCATTGGTAAGGGTAAAAAGCGCTAAACTGAGTCCTGCTCTCCAGGATGCCAGTCTCTACGTTCTGGTCTGAGTTGGTTACTGCCTCTTGCAGTCACTCTTACTGGATATCTTCTCTGAAGAATGTGATTTGAGACTCTGTGTTCAGACAGGTCATTGGCCAAGACTAGGTTTCTGTGAGACCAGGTCGGCCTCCCTGGTGGCAATCAGGGTCGAGTACGTTCCCCTGACAAGTGACTGGCTAGGGTTCCCTCGGGCCCCCTGGCCACATTCCCTTAAAGGTACCCTCTTTTCTTCGGAAAGAAGTTTGGTTCCAGAAGCCTTTGAGTGGCCTTGGTAGGCCTTCTGCGGAAGGCCTCTTTGAGGCTTATAGCTTGGGCTGTTGGCAATAGGGAATGCTGTCTCTGACAGCATGACCCGTAGGGGGAGTGGTTCTGGCACTTCAGTTGAAGCTGCTAGTTCTGACGTTTGTCTAGCCATTTGTGGCATGCACTCCCCTCAAGCATGGCGGCGTGGGTATACCGTTCCCCAATGCGTTTCTGAACGCAGGGTTGAGTTCCCTTTCGAAAGGGAATGTCTCAGGTTACGTATGTAACCATGGTTCCCTGAGAACAGGGAACGAGACTTTGCGTTTCCTAGCCATGCATCGGGGCTGTCTGCTGAACAGTCCCTTCAGACGAAAAGATACTGACTGGTTCTCTAGGCGCTCCTTATATACTTCCGGGTCGCGCTATAATGACACCATAGGCTGTCGCCGGCCAATAGGCTTGTCGTGAGTTGATTCTGTTTTCAGACACCAGTTCACGCGGAGGCGTTCCCCAATGCGTTTCCGAACGCAGAGTCTCGTTCCCTGTTGTGGTTACATACATAACCTGAGATGCTTTGTCAAGAGTAGGTCTACTGTAAAATACTACATCATTTGATATGTATATTTAAATGTATGATATCATAGACGAATAAGTATGAATGTATGATATCATAGACGAATAAGTGTAAACTCTGTGAATGAAATGAGCCAAGCGCGTTCGTAAATCAAATAGCCGCGTTTCTCTTGCGTCTCTCAGAAATTGGCTTTGTCAAGAGCAGGATACTATCAAAAACACTACATCATACACATTTTGTATTATTTTATTTGATATGTGTATTTAAATGTTTAAAACATCGTACGATATTAATATGCGAAATGCTGTCATGTGCATTTGAGTTATTTTTTGCAGTGCTTTTCTCCTAGATGCATGTTTGAATGTGAGAAAGCAGAAATATCATATACCACAGAATTAGACCAAGAGGGCATTTAAAGGAAGTTCACACTTGTTGAAGTTTGCTCTTGCCTTAAAAGGACATTTTGCATCTTCATCTGTATCATGTCTGGTCACAATATTACATATGCTATAACATTAGAAAGATTGTGAATGTTTTTACCTTATGAGGCTGTCTAAAATTAGTGTAAATCTGTAAGTTCAATGTTTGTCAACATGGGGTGCGACAAAAGAGACAATTCGACAATGATGATTCAGAAATTACACAAACTAAACATTTCAATAACTAGTATAATTCTTCAATATGGACAATGGAGCACAAAATCTATAATCTGGGTTTTTCTATGTCAATGTAGTAGCATCTATTTCTTATTTACACCTAAAGGTCACTTTAAAACAAAACAAACAATAGCGGTTGACTGACTGTTGGTAAGACAGTCTCTTTCATGTCTCATTGGACAGTTGATGGTGAGTACTGGTAGTGGTAATGTTGTGCTTTCCAAACAATGCAGGTTTTTTTTTCTCCCCCCATTATCAGTGGTTATGTTGCTCTCACCTTAATTCATCTTTCTGTATCACCTTGTAGCCAAAAGAAACATTTTGACTCTGTGAAGGTGCAGTGAAAGTTTTCCAGGTAACAGGATCAATGTTAAAAGCCATCACCGACTGAGATGCTAAAGTGTTCAGAAGTGATAAAAAAGACTGAATTAGTAACTAGAAACTGTAATTTGACAATTGAAATATAAAATTGATATTTCCATTCCTGTTTGCTGATTGGTCAATACAACATTGCAGTCATGCTAAAATACATTCTATAGTAACAGATGCCAGTTCAGCAGCTGCTGGTGATTTCACGGTGTAGCACCAATAAAGGCAATTATGTAATAAGATAACATAAAAATGTTTTGTAACCATTAAGAAAAAAAAAAAAGAAAAAAAAAGAAAGAAAAGGAAAAAGAAAAAACTCAAAACTCTTTTTAGGCATTGTGCCTAAAAAAACTTTAGTTTGTTTGGTTTCCTCTTGAATGTAATTGTTTTTCATTAGGAACATATTAATATGTGAAGCTGTCAAGTGCATTTGAGTTGAATTTGACTTGAGTTCGAGTTTTTTCAGTGCTTTTCTTGTAGATGCATGTTTGAATGCGTGCAACATATGTGTGAACATATGAGTCAGAATTAGATGAGAGGGCATTTAAAAAAAGAGAGAGGGCATTTAAAAAAAGTTCACACTTATTGATGTTTGGTTTTGCCTAAAAAGGACATTTTTCATCTTCATATCTATCATTTGTCTGTTCACAATATAACATATGCTATAACATTTTGATTGTCAAGGTTTTTAACTCACAAGGCTGTCTAAAATTCAATGTGTCTAATGTCTTATGATCAACAGTGTTTCTGAATGTTGAGTAACTGTAAATCTACAGTAAAACAAAACTGTAAAAGCTTTAAACATAATTCTTATGACAGTTTTCTTTTTAAATCACTCATCCATCTATTCATGTAGAACATGATTATTGAAATGCATTTTTCACAGCTTTAGTTTTTAACAAATATAAAGAGTATAAAGAGAATGTAAAGCAACTTTTACCTGGCTAGATCATGTAACTAGTTAAATTTAACGTATCTTATTGCCATTCGCAGCTTACGATTGTACAAGTAGGGGAAAAAGGCTTGCAACACAAGAAGGCTTACAGAGAGAGGAAACAGACAGCTATTGAGATAGTGACGGTGTGTACAAAATAACAAATGAGTAATAAAAGAAAGAGAAGAATACAAATTAATATCTTACCACAAAAGATGTACAATCTGATACAGAAGCTGTGGTCCATTGTAACCTGTCAAATGTAGATATGGAGGACGCATGAGGTGAGACAGTCAAGGCAACAAATGAAAGAGAAGAGGTGGTTCAGATGTAAAAAGGGGTGGAAGCATCTTACTAGAGAGGAAAAACTATTTGAAAAAGAGGAAATTAGTGCATATTCAAGAAAGATGAAGCGTAAGAGAATAAATGCTCAAAATAAAATTAATAAAAAGTTGTTAAATACACAGAATACATATTTATTTATTGAATTAAATCTAAAAAATCACCCACATTGTTGTTTACGAATTCATTAAATAGTCAATAAACAGATGTCAATAGAGCTATCCAAGAAAAGTATTTAGAAGAGACACATATTTGCTATGTGGCGTATGGTTGTGGATTTTTAACCTCTGTTTGTAAATAATAAGCACAAAGGACTGCCATGTGTATAATGTGCAAATAAATGAGGAATTTTTAACTGAAGCTGATGATGGGTGTCTGTAGCGAGTCTCTTTAACCTAGGCTTTTTCCAGCACACAGCCAATGTAATAATCATATATACACGATTATAGTTGAAAAGATGCAAACTTTCTTTCTAAATGCCCAGAATACAGTGCCAGTTTAATAAACTTTTCTAAGCCAGTTTATTCACAACAAAAGCATCTAAAACTGCAATATTTAAAGGTGCAATATGTAAGAATTTTGCAGTAAAATATCCAAAAACCACTAGACCAGTGTTATATATTTTGTTCACTTGAGTACTTACAATATCCCAAATGTTTACAACTATTTGTAAATCGTGAGAAAATTGCAATTTTAACCAAGGCTCTGGGATGTGTGAGGAGTCGCCTGTCAATTGCGTCATACCCGCATTACCCTCGGTTTCCAGTTTTATTTTGTAGAAACCATGGAAACACCAAAGATGCTTTAATATTTACATCTTTTAATAGACAAGGGAACAACTGTTTTGATATATTTGTAGACAGAAAACTAATTATTGTTATATAGCTCAACACGTTTAGTCTTATAGTTTAAATCTAATTTTCTTGATTTTTTTTTTTTTTTTTTTTTTTTTTTTGCGAGTACCATGCTTTACCAAAAAAAACAAAATAACGACTTTTCAACAATATCTAGTGATGGCTGATTTCAAAACTGATTTCAAAAATTTTATAAGGGTTATATTTTTCTGAGGCCTAAGCTCCCCTGAGCTCCGTTTGGATATCTAATGCAAGTTGTATGCTCTCTGTGAGCCTCCTTGCGGGATATCCTGAGTTTTTGGGCGTTGTTAGGTCTCTTCTCGATTTAGAGAGCTGTCATTTGAGGCCTCTGCTCCTAGAGCTTGGCTCTCTCTGAGCCTCCTTGGCTACTGCGGGTGTCGTCTGGCCTCCTCTCATTTTAGAGTTATTTTATGGAGGCCTCCACTCTTTGAGCTCCGCCAGGTTAACAATTACAAGTTGTAGGCTCTCTATGAGCCTCCTCGTTGGATATCTTGTGTGTGGAACGTTGTTAAGACCACCTCTCGATATGAGAGTCGTTATGCTGAGGCCTCCGCTCCTAGAGCTTGGCTATTATTAGCTAAATTGTCAGGCTTTCTGTGAGCCTCCTTGGCTAATATGAGCGTTGTCAGGCTTCCTCTCATTTAGAGACTTAACTTTTTTAATTTTTGAGGCCTCCACTCTCTAGAGCTCCGCCTGGATATCAGTTGCGGGTTGCAGGCTCTCTGCGAGCCTCCTCGTAGGTTTTCCTGAGTGTGGATCGTTGTTAGGCCTCCTCTCGATAGGAGAGTCATTATGCTGAGGCCTCCGCTCCCAGAGTTCGGTTATATTTTGGCTAAGTCATCAGGCTCTCTGTGAGCCTCCTTGGCTAATATGAGCGTTGCCAGGCCTCCTCTCGTTTTAAAGAGTTGTTTTATCTAGGCCTACGCTCTCTACAGCTCTGCCAGGTTAGCATTCACGGGTCGCAGGCTCTCTGTGAGCCTCCTCGTGGGATATCCTGATATTGTTATATCCTGATATCGTTGTTAAGGCCTCCGCTCATTTAGAGAGTCGTTATAATGAGGCCTCCGCTCCTAGAGCTCAGCTTATATTGAAGTCTTTATTTGCTAAGTTGCCAGGCTCTCTCTGAGCCTCCTTGGCTAATATGAGCGTCATCAGGCCTTCTCTCTTTTTGAGTCACCTTTGAGGCGTCCGCTCTCTAGAGCTCCGTCTGGATATCAGATGCAGGTCGCAGGCTCTCTTTGAGCCTCCTCGCAAGACTTTCCTGAGTGTGGAACGTTGTTAGGCCTCCTCTCGATAGGAGAGTCGTTATGTTGAGGCCTCCGCTCCTAGAGCTCGGCTTTATTAGCTGAGTTGTCAGGCTCTCTGTGAGCCTCCTTGGTTAATTTGAGCATCGCCAGGCTTCCTCTTGTTTTTAGAGTTGTTTTATCTAGGCCTCCGCTCTCTAGAGCTCCGCCACGTTAGCATTTACGGGTCGCAGGCTCTCTTTTTGCCAAGTCGTCAGGCTCTCTGTGAGCCTCCTTGGCTATTATGAGCGTTGTCAGGCCTCCTCTCTTTGAGAGTTCTCTTTCTTGAGGCCTCCGCTCTCTAGAGCTCCGCTGGATATGAGTTACAGGATGCAGGCACTCTTTGAGCTCCTCATCAAATATCCTGAAGTGTGGATCGTTGTCAGGTCTCCTCTCAATATGAGAGTCGTTATGCTGAGGCCTCTGTGGAATCAGAGTCTGAATCTGAATCCCAAAAACCACAAAGAATACAGCAGCCTGTTTAAAATAACTAAAAAAGACCAAAGTTAGCACACTCTCAAATACCCTAAGCCATAAATATCACAGAACTGTCAGATCGTAACACAGTACGTTGCATGACTAGGCACTTCCGTGCCTAGTTTTTTTACTAATGTTAATTTCCTGTTGCAATGTTTCTGAAGTAGGTTGCAACTATGTAAAGCAACACAAAGTTTACTTCCCTTTATCATCTACATGGCAACAGCAGCCATTTACACGTATAGGACGCATTTTTGCATGTTCTTCACATCTTGAACAACACTTTAACTTTTTTTTCTTCCAGTACATATTTTCAAAGTTGTAAGTGATTTATTTATTCTGTCACCAAGTAAACTGTAACAATAGTTTAACAATTCACTTCTATATTCACCTGTATATTGTTCATGGTGTTGATTTAGGTTTAGGCTATAAAATATAAGGAAATATGGGACTTTGCATTGAGTGTTTATCTATTTCAAGTTTTCAGCACATTCTAATGTGTCCTTCTACATTGATTTATAAAAAAATAAATAAATAAACCGGCAAAAGGTTTTAGGTATCTGTTGGGTTTGCTGCAATTGAATCTGACACCTCAGCCTCACAAACACCCCAAATCACAGAATTTCCTGACTTATGTTCATATTCAAATTTTTTATTTAAAATACAAATTAAGGTATACATATAAATAATGACACAAAAATAAGTGTAATGGATAATGCCAAAATTATTTAATTTCAATTTATTTTAATTTCCTTACCAACATGTGCCATTTTTAAATATACCAATATTGCAAGAAAAAGAAAAAAAAGCAAATTAAACAATATCTTTATATAAAGCAGAAAGCATTAAATCCATTAATTAAACATTAATTGCACACCCAGTGCAAATCCCTATTATGAAAATCTGAAGAAACGTGATGACAAAACTATGGAAGCTTGTTTCTGCCACTCAATAACAAATAAAAAAATGTAACTGTTTATATCTCACAGAGTTTTTTCTCTGAATTGCGATATATAAACTCGCAATTGCAATTTTTCCTCAGAAATGGATTTTATATCTCGCAACTATAACTTTTTTTCTCTGAATTGCGAGTTTGTATCTCACAATTCAGAGAAAAGGTTACAAAAGTCAGAATTGTGAGATAAAAAGTCAAAATTACCTTTTGTATTTATTTATTTATTTTTATTTATTTTTTTTTATTCTGTGGTGGAAACAAGCTTCCATAGAAAACATCTCAAAAACAATGTGCATGTGAGAAAAAGATCCTCCAATATTCCTAATATTTCTGCTACAGTTCATACTCAGTCATTATCAGTTTTCATAACAAAGAAGGAAGTCAAATATTTGCAATGCTATAAATACTTTCATTGTGGTAACTCGTTGTGCTCACTGATAAGATGACGAGTAATCTGAAGTAACTTCAAAATTGTCCAGTTATCATTTAAATAAAGTGTTCTAAATCAGTCAATGAGGTTTTAAAAATATTCACGTTTCATTCTCAAACCCGCAAAACACAATCAGTACATATACTGTATCTTATAACTGTTTGAGTGCACATTATTGTGTCATGTTTGGTTCTCCTCCTGCATCCCCCTGCGCCTCCTGCAGCATCTGCTTGTACTGGCTTTTGAAGAACCCAGCCTTGTAAAGAGATAAAATATGCAGTAATATGCTGTAAGCATTAAAAATATAGATTGTGTATAAAGGTGAAAGTGTCAGGGACTGAAACTGGTTTTATGAAGGTGATATACCTTATAGAGGGCCACTGTGATGAGAGCCAGTAGCAGCAGTCCTCCTATCACCCCTCCAATGATCTCTTTGGTCAGGTTCACCTCCTCATACACCTCCACTTGAGTGTTAATCTACAAAGTGGAAAAATGTGAGCAAGTGAATTTTTTGTGCAATCAGAAGTGATCTCACTGTAACAAGAAGTCCTCCTCCTTCCTCCCACACAGATGTACCATGCCGAACAATAGATACATTATAATTTGGGTTAAATAATTGATAAATACTATTTGTGAATTATATTACTACACTGAATTCAATGATAAATATGACATTTCAATTCTGTCACTGGACACTTGAATAGGTTAGAGCAAAGGATGACACTTACAGCCTAACTAATCAAGATTAAACATGATTATTTAATTACTATGTACAATCTTTTGTTATAATGCATCTGTTTTAGTGAGTGTATGATCCACATCCTTCTCTCTTGTTCTGTTGTCGTAATCCTTTTTAAAATGTTATACACTACCATTTAAAAGTCTGGAGTCGGTAAGATTTTTTTAAGCAATTAATTATTCAACTTTCTATTCTGAAAAACATGCATGAAGATTTCTGAAAAACATGCAAGCGGTTTAAATGTTTGCAACATTGATAATAATAAGAAATCTTAAGCAGCAAATCAGCATATTAGAATGATTTCTGAAGGATCATGTGACACTGAAGACTGGAGTAATGATGCTGAAAATTCAGCTTTGATCACATGAATTAAATTATATTTTAAAATATATTCAAGTAGAAAACAGTTATTTAAAATTGTAATATTTCACAATATTACTGTATTTTTGGTCAAATAGATACAGTCTAGGTGAGCATAAGAGACTTTTGAAAATATAAAAAAAAAAAAAAACCTTTTCAACGGTAGTGTAAGTACTTTTGTCTCTGTGGCATTTCTTTAATAATAAAAAAAATACTGTGACTTCCTTACTATAAAAACACACCTGTACAAAGTAAAGCACACACACATATGCACAGGAAGTATATGTGTGAAAAACATTGTAAGTGCAATTGTCAATATATTTGCAAGGAGCAAAAAGAGAAAAATTATGTGTTGTGAAAAAATAAGAATAAAATACAGATCAAATGAACAAATCATAAGCTATAAAAACAGTAGACTGCAGTTATTGATTCCTTCAAACAGAGCAGTGTTTTGAGAGCTCTATTTACAGTCACTGGACTTGACATGAACAATCACTGAATCACCTGGAGAGACGGAGCAGTGTGTTGAGGATCAGAGGAAAAGAAAATGTATTTGCTCTTGTCATAATCCAGAGACGCTGAACTGACCAACTCAAACACAGCAGCTCTGAGTCCAGTCTAAGAGAGACACAGATCATGACAATAAGAAATGATCAAACAATTCTGAATATATATATATATATATACTGATATACATGCCACTGATATATATATATATATATATATATATATATTAGTGGTGAGCGGTCCATATAAGCTACGAATGCTCTGCATACCCAAGCTATTCGTGGACTCGGCAATTAATATTAAGACTATAAATTACTGTTAAATCCCTTGTTTGAGGTGTACCATAAAGCCTACATGATAAAATGTAGGTAATGCGTATGTAACTGTCCGTAATTTATTTATTTGCCAAACGATGGTGATTTTCTTTAAATAAAAAAAGCCTTCGCTGTTTTGTTATGGAATGTCATCATTGTCCCGCGTTCTCATTGGTTTGCTGGCCTATGGGGGATTTCATGGGCAGGATAAGCTGTGAGTGGATCGCTTGCCCAAGAGGAAAAATGAGCTGTTGCTGCCAGATCTCTATTACCGAAAATCACGTAGTATTGATAAAAAACTAACTAGACTAAATCAAATGGGGAAAAAATCATAACTAAAACTATTTTCATAGTATTTCACTTTCTCCATAGGGAAATTTTATTTTTTACGAAAACATATAAATTGTTTAAAATAGTCCTACTGTAACTATCAGAGGATGTTGATCAATAGTCTGTACGTTTGTTAAAGTCATCAGTTTGCACAATTTCAACTTATTTTTTTTAAGAATACTGATAGTTTTATTTATTATAGCCTACTTATATTTATTATAATTACATTTTACTTTTTATTTATAAAATGCTGCTAATACTAATTAGATTATACTTATTTTTAATTATTAATTTAAAAAGTAGCCTACTTCTGGCATACATTTAAACTGACGCCATTGTGTCCTGAACTGATACGTTTAAAGGTGAAGTATGTCGTTTCTGTGACACTAGCGGCACCTAGCAGACTTACAAAAATAGAGCACATTTTGCAAACGCACCTTTTCGCATGTCACGCCTCCGTCACAAAAGCTCTTACACTGCATTCACAGGGGGCGTCGGCGTTAACGCTTCTCGTTTACTTTGAATGGGTGACGTCACGCGTTGCCGAACTGAATTGTGTTGAAGATTGAAGATTTTGAAGTTGAAGATTTCTCAACTTTTCAAGCGCCAACGCAGGCGTCAGCCAATCAGATCGCCTTATGTAAACACTCTAGAGCAGTCTCTAGCCAATTGCGTTCATGCAACACCGGAAAGTAATGTGATTGGCTGTTATCACTATAACGGTCGCGTCAACACAAGCTTCAGACATGCCCCCAGTCAAGCGTTAACGCCGACGCTGACGCGACCGTCGTAGTGACAACAACCAATCTCATTACTTGCATGACCGCTGCATGAACGTAATTGGCTAACGACTGCTCTAGGGTATTTGCATAAGGCGATCTGATTGGCTGACACCTGCGTTGGCGCTTGAAAAGTTGAGAAATTTTCAACTTCTGCCAAGAGCAACGTGAGTGAAGGAACACGACGGAATCCACAATTCAGTTCGGCAACGCGTGACGTCACCCATTCAAATAATGAGAAGTATTAACGCCGACGCCCCGTGTGAATGCAGCGTTACTGTGCGTTCACACCGCCACCGGCGAGAGCGTCAAAATTCGCTCTGGCTGCCCTGCCAACAACGCTGTACTGTGCGTTCAGACCGCTGCCGGCAGGAGCATCAAAGTAACCGGCAACCATTCGGAATGTAGAAGTCCCCCGCTTGAGAGGATTCCAGAGAACGCAGGGAACAAATTGCTTAGCTGAAGAAAATAATGATAAATGTCATTAGGCTTAAATATATAGTGCATACAGCTATATATTTATATAGTAATGATATATATGTATATAGTAAATACAGCTATGCAATTTCAGACATAGCATGCAAACAATGTCAGACACCTTGGTCCACGCATCATTTTTCTTATTTATGCCCCTGTACAAAAACAGGGACACACGTCGTATATTATTGGGAAACCCGCCACGACAATTATCCACCTCTCCTTCATTTTGCTTGGGAACTAATGTTTGGTCGGAACCAAAGTTTATACGACTGCATTCTCTGGAATCCTCTCAAGCGGAGGACCTCTATATTCTGATTGGTTGCCGCCGAACCGCGTCATAGCTCATTACCATAAAGTTGACCTGACTTCAACTCTCCTCGATGCCTACATCGTCCAAGACGCGCCGCACCGGAGTTCGCCGCCAGCTCACATTGAAAATGAATTACTTCTTGTCACTTTGACGCTCTCGCCGACGGCGATGTGAACGCACAGTTACGGTTGCTTGTGAAGGCACGTCTCAACAGGTAAATGTAGGCTACTCTCAATAAAAGGTCCAACATATTAGAAATACTTGTCGCTGTGTTGCTATGTGTCATGATGAGTAAACAACTGAGTAAACTAACACTGTCTATCGAGAATGCGAGCGTTTTGCTTATTATCTATAAACCCATTCAACGTAACTGCAACGGCCACATTTTTTTACATGACGCTCCACCCAGCATACCTGGTTAAAAAAAAGTCACCACTCGCCACTATAATATATATATATATATATGTGTGTGTGTGTATGTGTATGTATGTATGTATGTATGTATGAAGAGTTTGTTTCCAAAACGCGATAAACGCCATTTAAAAAAAAAAAAATTGAGTTTCCGCCAAAATCAGTATTGTATCTGGTCGGTATTGAAAAGTCATTTATTAATTTTGCGCAAAATGCGATATCAGTCGTGTTATTCTGTCATGTTTTCTCCCTTTCTTTACAAAACGCGACAAACGCCACTCTCCCTTCTCTGCAGAATGCGATATATCCGCTCAACCAATCACAGCGCACCATTCCACGCACTGTAAACCGTAATGGCGGCGCTCTGAATACACCCGGCATCCTAGTTTTCCTTATCTACTTTGTACTTTGTGATAAACAAAAACAGAAAAATTAATAATTTTGACAGCATTGATGAACCTGTGGTGGTTTCTGCGGTGGGGAAGAAACGTAAGTCATCGAAATGTAATCATTTACGTGAGGAGATTAAGAAGATGAGGCACTCGAGTCGGGAGGAGGAAAAATGCCGGCTGTTGCTTGTTCCACGACAGCATCAAACTTCTTTCACGGTCCCCAAAACTGTATCATGAACAGTTTTTAGAAGCCATTTTTAATACCAATGTACTCGGCAAATGTGTTTATTTTAACCGTGCGGTGGCGCCAGATACTCTTTAATCGGTAATGACAAACAGAGACATAATTAATTTATAACATTAACAAGATGACTCGTTGAATTCATTTTGGGAGCGACGACTGAATGTATTTTTAGTCAAATGCCTGTATATAAGATTAGTATTGAAAGGCTGTCATATATGTGATGTGAATCGACTTACTTTGTTGTGTATTTTTAATATGAAAAATAACTTTTATATTGATGGATTCATTGCATTTTGAAAAAAAAAAAAAAAACGTGTCATGGATTTATTGCATTTTAGGAAAAAAATAATCAGTTTTTATAATAAACCTTTTGAAAATCAAAATCTAGATTTGAATTTTTAATGTTTTTATAACCAAAAGATGCTATGTGAAAGTTTGAAACAGAAAATAGTGGTTTTCATCTTGCCACTTTCGTGGTATAGAAAACACATTTTTACTCAAATTAATCAAAATGGATTTATAGCGTTTTGGAACCAAACTCTTCATATATTCTGTGATATGAATTTGCTTTAAAAGTCAGATACCTGCTCAATCCATCCAGAGCTCACATTGCCAGATATATAATAGAAGTTCCTTTCATTCTTTATGAGAGTGACGTCACAGCTGAACACGGCACACACCGCCACAGAGCAGTTCTGACACACACACACACACACACACACACATCCAGAGAGACAGAGTTTCACTGATGTATGTTTAACATACTATTAATAAATTGTGAAAAACTAATGAGGTAAAACAAAACTAAATTTAAAAAGTGTCCTCACCACAATACGATTTTTAATAACGTCCAACAATGTAAAATTGGTGATAACAGGCTTCTCCATGTTCTCGCTTTTACAGTCTGAAATCTTTAGAAAGAAAGAAAGAAAATCTCACTTTCTGTCAGCAAATGTGACGAGCTGATGCCACTGGGAAGAAATTAAAGGACGCTACAGTTTAAAACAGTAGTTCTCAAACTCTTTAACTTGTAGGCCCCTGTTGTCCAACCCCTTTATTTTTGCTAAGATAGTTCTCATACTTATGCTGTGATTATGATAAAGATGCTTGTTCACAATCTTTTTTTAATGATATACTGAATTAATTAACATTATTAATTTAAAGTATAGAATTTAACCACAATTCATTTTGTGATTCCAGAAGTTATAAGCTGTATTTGTTCTTCAGTAAAAACAATGGTTATTGAGGGAAAATACAAAGAAATATGATTTTCAAATTACATCTTGATTTAATTAAAGTTAGATTATGTTAATATTATAATAATAATTTATTAATTTAAATACTTTTACATCATCCTGAGGCCTACTTGTAAGTTTGCTGAAGCCCCCTATTGGCCCCTGGCCCCCTGGTTCAGAACTACTGGTTTCAAACATATAAGTACAAGTTTCCCTTGGTGACATTTTCAAACAAGTTTCAGAACAACTATGGGTGAAGGATGGGATGCCATTTTTCTTCCCTACATCATACCAAAATTATTTATTTAAAATAATCAGTATACCTGTATGGCTTATGAGATGAGAAATAAATTCACACACTTGCAAATTTGAATTAGTCCAGATGTCAGTATCACCAAGTTTCACTGGTACTCTGATGAACACTTTGAAAGTTAATTCTCTGAGGTCATTCTGAACCTGAAAGAGGAAAAAGAAAGTAAGGAAGAGTTATGTACAGCATTTTCTTCTTTTATCAAAATAAAGATAAGATACAATAAAAAAAATAAATAAATAAAAAAAAAAAAATACTAATACCCTTATTATCTGCTGGACCGGTTTCATAAGATCCCGTTTCCCTGAAGTAAAATTAATGTGGATGGTGGAATTTTCATGCCTTTTATTTAAAATGAAGAAAGAAAATGACAATATTACAGTATAGGATAAAGGAAAATGTGGTATTATTTTTATACAGAAACATGGAGCAGAGCACTAACCTTATCAAGGCAATATAGATGGCATATTTGACATCGATGGTTTTCTGTTTGTTAAATTCACTGTCGATTGAGTGTTTGTCATTTCCACTGTGAGAGATGGAGGTTTGGTTTATTAGTATGATTTATCCATTTCTGATAAAATGATCATGTGAGAATCCTCCTAGAGCTCATGGTCAAAGGCTGTTTCATGCTTTGTGTTCACTCAAACAACTTGTAGCACACAAAGATGATGTCATACCTTGTGACCGCAGCAGTAAACGTCACATTTTGGCCCGGTGTACTTTCTTTATTAATACTGTATGTAATCTCAAACACAACCTAGAATTTGAATGAAAAAAAGCCAGAATAAGACTAAATTTTGGACTAATTAAAGTTTTTGTAAGTCAATGACAACAGAACATGTTGAACAGTCACACACCCATGAAAGTTGCTCTGGATAAAAGTGTTTGTTAAAGGATTAGTTTACTTTCAGATGAAAATTACCCCAAGCTTTACTCGTCCTCAAGCCATCCTAGGTGTATATGACTTTCTTCTTTATGATGAACACAATCTGAGAAATATTAATAAATATCCTGACGCATCCAAGCTTTATAATGGCAGTAAGTGTTACCAAACGAGTATGAGCTGAAGAAAGTGTCTCCATCCACATCCATCCATCATAAACATATTCCACACAGCCCTGGGGGGGTTAATAAAGGCCTTCTGAAGCGAAGCGATGCGTTTGTGTAAAAAAAAAAAAATCCATATTTAACAAGTTATGAAGTAAAATATCTAGCTTCCGCCAGAACGCCTTCCGTATTCAACTTACGAAGAAAGTGTAACGCCTCTCGCAGTTCAAAAAGCTTAAGCTACATCCTACGCCTTCCCTATTCAACCTATTCAAGTTACAGAAAAAGTGTAACTGACGCAACGCCCAGCGCCGTTTCTAGGCATAGGCAAACTAGGCGGTCGCCTAGGCGCAAACAGCTGGGGGGCGCCAGTGAGAGGCCCCACCCCACCAAGAGATTTTTTTTTATTTATATATATTTTATTATTATTATTATTATTATGATTACTATTATTACTATTATTATTTTGTACTTTTGCTATTTTGAGGCATTATGATTACTTGTGATTATCTGAGTGACAAGTCTCCTGGTGATAGTGGCCACTGCTGTTAGGAAGAGAAAAGAGAAATGAGATGTAGAAGGCGACAGGGAACGTCGTCATCCATGTTTACCTGGATTAAGTGTTTTAGTTTCATCATCATGAAAAGGTCAAAGCCATCAGGGGCTCAGTATCGTAAAAAGAAAAAAGGGGATGAGAAAAAGAAAGTGAAATATACAGGTATGTTACTAATTGGTTAATTGTTCTGTTCTACTACAAGCTAGTCGCTCCATCATCACGAGCAAAACATGACACTGCATATTAGCACGGGACGGATTTACCACACGTCATGCTCATTTCAGCAGCAGAATCTTATAGCATAGTAAAGTTGAATAATAAATCATTATCAGAGATGGCTGTTTAGTGTAAATTGACCGAGTGATAGTGTCATAACTATGACAAGTTTGACAACCAGCATGGACCTGCCAAACGAACAAAGTTTCAACAGAAAAACAAAAGCAAAAAAATAAATAAAAATGAGTTTTACATGAATTCAGTGCATATCAAGAAATAACTTGAAAACATCAAATAAATGCATTTCTTTATGCTGTAATAGTGCAGTTGAAGTCACAGACAGACAGGCATTGTGATTTGGGTGTGTAGATTATGAGAATGTTTGTTTATGCTGGAGAGTATCATACTCAGCTCATACTCGTTTGGTAATGCTTACTGCCATTATAAAGCTCGGATGAATCAGGATATTTATTAATATTTCTCCGATTGTGTTCATCATAAAGAAGAAAGTCATATACACCTAGGATGGCGTTAACTAATTCTTTAACTGCTTTGAGTTTAAAAGTAATCAAGTCAGTAAATGGACAATTAATAGTATTTAAATTGTGATCATAATTCCTGCTTCTCTAGATCAATTAAACATACTCGTTGCAATTTTGGCCAGCTGGTTATTTTTCCTGAAAAGGTTTTTTTTTTTTTTTTTTTTGTTCTTGTATCAGTAACAAGCCTCTGTGAGCTTTCATGCTTGGGGTTGCCAAATGTCAAGAGTTTAAATATCCAAATCAGAGCTTTCCTCTTAAATCAATAAATTATCCAACAAGCGTTTTACTTAATCTTCCCAACTTGACACCCATGCGCTGATCTGAAAATACAGGCAGACGTGTGTGTTGGAGTTCAGTGATCTCCATTGTGATATTCTGCTCAAATGAATAAATGAAGTATTTGTACGGCCCATCTGTGACTAAATCAGTGAGCAAACCTTCTCTGGGACTAATTGTAATAAATCTAAACATGAATCTTGACTAAAAATAAACCCTGTCTATGACTTGATGTTCTCTTGATTTGTGCTTATGTGAAAGTGCAATAATTCTCATGAAATGTAAAAAGAAATGTCTCAAACGAGAACAATTGTGATTAATAATTTTTGAGCAAAATAATGATTATCAGTTTAACAATTAACATGCATTCCTCCACATAAGCAAATGTTCATGTCAGCGGTGTGATTATTGACCTGAGTGTTTCCCTTGAGGATGGGTTTACTGATTTGGCAAGAGGTTTCTCCCAGTGTGACTCCTCGCTCAGCATCCAGAGACACACACTCCACTCTTCCCTGCTCATACAGAACGTTTATCATATATATCAACACACACACACACACACACACACACACACACATAAAACAGGCTAACTAACTAACATTCCATTGCATCACATTGCATGGTTTGAAAATATTTGTTAAAACTCTAACACTCCATAATTTTAATGTGGCTTACTCAAAACTTCATTGCATCTTCAGTGTTTTATAGCTATTTTGCTTTAGAAATGTCATTGTTATCATTATTAACTAGTATCAGTTTCAGCATATGTGCCTATGTTTACCTGTTTAGATGTGAATCTCCTGTAGGAAAGTCCAAAGGGGTATTTGAGGGTGAAGAGAGTGTTGTAGGAGTTTTCTCCTCTGTTCTCTACAAACACTGTCACATTGATCTCCTGCATTATCCCAACCTCTATGTTTGTAGCCCTGGATCACAGAAACCAAAGAGAGATTCATAAATACTTTCATAAGCATATCATCAATATGATTTGGAATTATTTATTTCTGTTAATACTTCAGTTCAGAAATAGAGCAAATGATTTGCTCACCCAGAGAAATTGAAATTCATTCTGAGGTCGTCAACACATACATTATCAGTTCCACAGTTTATCTCAAAATCTAGCTATAAAAAGTAAGGGCACAGAAAAATGCATGAATTGTTCATATGTGATGAAGTTCTGCTAATTTCTGCTCTTAACACAGATGAACTCTTACATTGTGGTCTGTGGAGGTCTTTATCTCTGGCAGCAGTATTGGTCTCAAATTTTGCATACTTGCTGATGGAAGACCCTCAAATGTGAAATTTAACTGATTGGACAACGGGTTCAGAGCATCTTCTGAACAAGCCTTATGGAAACGAGAAATTATAAGAGATGTTATTAACAAAACACTCTACGGTTATACTTGGGTCACTCTTGCTTTGCATTTGATTCTTGTTATGTCCCCATCATATTTCTTAAAATGTTGAATATAATATTAAACTGAATATAATATTACATATTTGTAGTTTTATCACAGTTAAGAAGACAATATATAGATTATTGGCTCCTTATTTTCATCCTATCAAGTTACATCTTTGACATCCTGTTAATTTTCTTGCTCCTGTGTAAATAATCAAGTTATAATTAATAGTGTGTGTTGTGTTTAAATGTTTTTATGTGGAATTTCAGCAGAAGAGCATTTGTAACTATACACTTTTTAATGCAAGCACATAAAAGTTACATTATAACAAAACTGTATGAAATAAAGATAATTAATGAAGTTCGAATGCCTGAGTTTTAGGTATAAGCAGGAATTATCCTTTTAGTCCTAAATTATAGCCTAGAATCATCAGATTCACTGAAAATCTATTTATTAATGCAAAACAAAAATGACATTTGATGCTTACCTCTATGAAGAAAGCATGACTTTTGCATACTTCCTGCAGCCCAATGTTCATCACATCACTGAGGAGCCGGTTTTTGGGTGAGAAGTATGCTCGATATTTCTGTCGCTTGGCATCCAGCGTTATGGTGTAATTCATATTTGCAGCCAAACCTAGAAAATGTGTTTGATCATAAAAGCCCAAAAATATTAGCAATGCACCAATACCGGATTTTAAGAACACACCAGAATACTACAAACCTCGAGCAGAATATATGAACATATGAGATGTAAGAACACAATAACTATGTGATTATATTATGAATAAACCTGTTATGCCATGTTTGTATTTGCTCATGGTGAAGCACACAGTCAGGGTGTTTTGCAATGGCTTTGTACAGTCTGTTTGGTCACCGGTTGGTATTTTGGTTGGGTTGTAAGTTACTTTGGTTTCCAAGAGCATGATGGGTCTGGACCTGAATGATCCATATATAACACATATGAATGATTATGGCTGAAACTGTGTATGTGTATATATTTTAGTTCTTTATAGAAGAAAACAGACCTGAGAAGCAGAACTGCTCCCTTGGACCCAACAGCAATGTCAGGAAGGTTGTCTTGACTCTGGTCTAGAGAAGACTGACTCAATGAAATCCCAAAGAACCGCAAACCTGATCGCACAGACGATCCAACAATCCTCTGTTTCATTCAAGAGGGAATGAAAGAGATAACAAAAATATTAGAATATTAGAGTCTATGAAGTGAGTCAAGGAAAGGTAATGCAAGAAAGGTGAACCATGAGGCTGAATAAATGATGACAGAATTAAATTTTATGTGAACTATCGCTTTAAACTGCCATCAACCCACATCTTTTTCACCTGTGAGTATTTTGGAATGATAACTCCATCTTTCCCATTGAAGATGTAGATGCTGCCCTGTCCATCCTCCTCTAAAGGAGCTCCAATCAGCACATCCATGAAACCATCACCATCCAGATCTGCTGGACTGGCCAGAGAAGAGCCAAACCGACCCCTCTGACCTGCCATGCCCACCAGTGTATCTGATAAAATGAAGTTTGACTATGAAGATATAACAGAGAGAGGGGAAACAGGGTTAAACATACGGAAAGGTATATTTATTCAATCTTTTCTGATGAAAATGTTCATTTTAAATGACTTGTAATTGAAATCACTGACCTGCGGCGTGAAGACAAACACTGTGCCCTCCCGGTCAGACTCCATGTATGTTGGTGCCGATACCAAAAGTAGGTCTGTAATGGAGTCACGGTTCAAATCCACCACACACACCTCAGCTCCAAAATATGAGCCAATCTGAGGCTGAGAAGAGAGAAGTTTGAACATTAAAATGATCTATACTCCCTGACAGACCATTAAAATGATGTATACTCCCTGCTGATAATAACTTGATTCTGTAGATTTATGCTTTGAGCCTTCTTGTTCTGACAAGACCAGCAATTGGTTCTATATGTAAAGTACAGTATATGTATATGTACATAATGCTGAGACACAAGACTTGTAGCAAATATTTGCATATTAAATATTAGCTTTGTTTCTTCAAAAAACTAAAAAGGTGACTACACAAGTCAGTCAGTTTTGAATTGATGAGTTTGCTTCTGCCCTAACAGTGAACTAGTTGGTGTAGGACTAGTTGCCCACCAGCTATATGGTGTTCATTTGGCTTTTACTGTAAATTGCCAAAATGCATTTTCCAGTAAATGTACTGGATCTGCTGTTTCATCTTTTTACCATTAAGATTTCCTCAGCTGTAGGAACACAGCTTTCACATTATATGTATATAAATACAGAAATATACCAAATCCTTAACATTAAACTGTTCAGACCAAGTGAACGTTACCATGGTTATATCATTATTTGAACAATTTTTGAAAAAATATGCAATTATTTCTTTAGTTTCACTATTTGTCCAATTTGATAACATTTTTAGTCACAGATGTAATGGTAAATTGATTTTGTTATCTTTGTCTAAACTTTACAAATGGTCCAAAGCACAATTTCGACATCAGCTGGTTCTGGATTTGTACATGCTAATACTGGTCATTTTACAGGTTTGTTCACACAAGCATCAAAACATTTTCAACAGGTCATGTTCAGACATGATCTCTAAACAGTAGGGGTGTAACAGTACATGTATTCATCCCGAACCGTCACGGTACGTACGTCATGGTTCAGTTCCTGCAGTTAGACGACAAATACAGTCAGTCACAGGCGATCCACACTCCAATCCAAAAGGGGGCGTCTTTCAAATTCTGTCCATTTTATCAGGAAATTCAAACAATAAATGCCGTTTTGACGCTTTTTGATGTGGCGTGACAGATCCCTGTATAGGCGCCTCGGTTCAAACGGCAGCGAGAAGCGCGAGTGAACGCGATCATCCCTTCCTCTTCACTACTACAGAATGAACATAAATTAACATGAAGGTATGTTGAAAGATACAGTACAACTTACTGAAACGTATCATATCTCGTGTAATCGCTTAATCAGTGTTTCAACTGTGGAAAGATGTCAGTAAAACAGTTTGTAAACAAAATGTCACGTAGTATTACATTTACCTCAGAAAAGCCATTCAGTGTAGCTTGTTGGTTCGCTATGCACTAAATGTTAGCCTATATATTAATTATATTTTACTTAACGTGTTAGTTAATGTAAGGCCTATTTAAATCCGTCATGAAAACAAGTTATGACAGCCACTGTGTAAATGATTATATTTCAACAACGAATTGGAGAAACAGAAGTTAATGCAAAAACTGCCTTATGTGTAATTTACATGCTTACAATACATACATTTTTTATTATTATTTGAGTGTTGATGATTATGTCTAAAAATAAATAGCAACTGAATTTAATAATTTGGGTTCTGTTGTTAATTGTAACCTTTATAATAGTAATGTGCAAGTAAGGGCTCCCTAATAGTTTATAGCATTAGCAGAGAAGGATTTTTTTATCCTTAAGAAAATTTTAATTCTAATTGAATAAATTTAAAGACAGAGACACAGTTGGTTCAGTAAAACATTGTTTGATTAAAAAAAGAGAAAAAATTGTTTTGTTTTCTCATCCTGCTGTACCGAACCCATACCGAACCGTGACTTCAAAACCGAGGTACGTACCGAACCGTCATTTTTGTGTACCGTTACACCCCTACTAAGCAGTAAAATGCTAGTCATTTTCAGGCAAAGACTGTACAGAATGTGTGAAAGTGCCTATTGTCATTTTGTAGAGAGCTGATTTTGCTCTAGAACCACTGCAATTGCTTACTTATTGCAGTTATTGTATAGTGAAAATGCACCTATTTATATGCACATTTTGGGATATCCCATGAAAGAAAAAAAAAAAAAACACTGGACGGAAGGCCAAGATGCGCATAAATTCCTGGAAAAAAAACAAACAAAAAAAACAAACTCATGTGACTCTGCCTCAACAGTGGATGTGTTTGGCTAACTGGACAAACCAGTTGACCAATTTAATCGCACAGCATCTCAAATGTTGGTTTGGTCATTCTGAAATGCCTGAGCCAAAGTCTGTCATCAGAATGATTTGGTATAATGGCTTCCCAGAAGCATCTCACATGATTGTGTTCCCAAACACCAGCACGAACACATGCACATTTATTGCATGTTGTCTGTGTGCTCTGAGATGCAAATCATGTATGAAAAAAGAGCCACAGTGGCTTCCCCGATTGCAGCGACTTCCATTTTTATTACACATATTTTGTGCCAATTTCCCAGGAAGTGACGGGTTTGTTCTCTTGAACACATGGGTTTGAAACGCTGCTTTATCCGCAAATGTTTTATGCGATATTCCAATTTTGTGCACAAGTTAAATTTGCAACTTTAGATGGAAACATAGCTAATGATACTGTTTTTATGCATGGTTTTGACAACAACAACAACAAAAAAGTAAGTGAACAACCTTGGGAGAGTCCAGCAGCTGTTTAAAATAATTGGTTCTGAGTTGTGATACAAAGACTTGTCCTTTATGTTTGTATCTCGGGGCTCCTAGAATAGCAAAGCTGGTCCTTGACATTGTTGCAATAGCCAGTGAATAACCTTTAGACAAAATGCAATAGTTCAGTAGTATGTATATTCTGAGTTGTATTTGCTGAAAATGACTCTAAATTCACGTCTTCTATGTTTTAAGTGTTTAAAAAGCCTCACCTAGATAGCTTTCATGCTCAGTGCCTGTTTGAAAGGAGTAGTCTGGCAAATATTCCTGATATCCACCTTTCCACTGGAAAGCTCCCACAGCACTCATTAACACGCTTCCCTGAACAAAAAAGCAAAACAAAACTGTACTGGATTTGGATACAAATAGAACATCTCAAGATACCCCATATAATGCCTTTTTAGTCATAAAATAACTACACAAAAATTATGTTCGTTACAAACGCTGAATAACTAAAGGACAAAATGTTATCTTTGGGGATATTTATTGATAGTTTATTCCTAATTATGCAGTACATACTTTCAACCTTTGTAAAATCTCTGCTGAAAATATTACTGTACTGTAATCATTCACTTGTTCTGAAGAGTTTAATGTTAAGGATTTGGTACATTTGTATGTTTATTTACATATGATGTGAAAGCTGCGCTGAATCCATCCTGTGCAAACTCCATTCTGGAGGAATCACCTGAAGTCTGGGTTCCTGCAACAAATAAACAGAAGTTAGGAAAGAAAAACGTATATAACTGGGTTCACGAGTTCGTTTGCCCATATAATCTATAAGCTATTAAGGTTAAGCGTATTTGGCTTGCTGTCAGCAGTGGAGGGGCTCGAGGAAGCAGCTTCAACTCGAGCTTAGATGTACCCCCCCAGTGGGACAACTAATGCTTGGAAGATGAGTATGGTAGCAACATGCCTAAATTATGTTGGTGCAGCTGGGGAGGTGGAGGGATATATATATATATATATATATTATATAATAACTTATTGTTTGTACAGTGAAATTATATATAAATACATACCTTCAATGGCAATAATGTTTTCTTCCAACTTTTGAAGAATATTATTCAGTGCATTAAAGTCTGTCACTTTGAACACGTGATCAGTGTCTGGATCAGTAGCAATGTCATTCAACTCCTGTTTTGCACTGAAACTATCAAAAGCATTGCCGACCTGGGCACAAAAAATATCTTTCCTTAAAGAGAAATTATTGTAACAAGTATTGAGAAATGCATGGGAATTTGAAAAGTTAAATTTAAATGTGAAGTAGAACAAACCCCGATCGCAAATCGTGTTATGCTCTTTGCGTTTCCCTCTGATGATGCCTGTGTCAATAAGTTCCTGTCATGTGACTGTCCATCAGTAATAACAAGCAATATTTTATTTGCTGATGGTCTTGCCCCTCCATATGTTGTAAATAGCTCTCTCCTGGGTATTTGAAAAGAGATTTGAATGAATCATGGTCAGTCAATAAAATGGGTAATAAAGACCCATAGACTTACAATGAGGAGGGACCTGCTATCTGTAGATTTGGGGGCTGGCACTATTATTAGTGAGTAAGTAACCCTCAAAAACACTCAAAAAAACTGCATAGCAATATGTTAACGACCACTTATTGTGTGTATCAATCAACTCCTTAGTGAATCAGTATATTGTAAACACAAGTGAAGGCACTTCATGTAAAGACCCTGGCTCCCTACACATCGGGACACTGATCACACAATTTCCAGCAATATGACTATATTTGCATTGTAAGACCTCACCACTGATATTTAATTTATTATGACTGATATCTTTCAGACAGCATTTTTTAAAAGTACATTACAAAAAATACTTGTATTGTTCTGTTACACATCCTTGCAATATTTCAGCTGAATATTAATTTTAAATGTTAAAAAGGTAGGTCACCCAAACATACAATTCTGTAACTATTTACTCACTCTCATGTCGTTCCAAACCTGTGTGCATTTGTATCTTCTATGGAAAAGAAAGAAGACATTCTGAAGACCGTTTCAACTTTTTGTCAATGCCATCAGTCAGTGGGGCCCAAAACAACATTGGGTCCCATTGGCTGGCTGACTGACTGACTGACTATTCAAGATTCAAATAGCTTTATTGGCATGGTGAAAGAAATCTTTACATTGCCAAAGCATTAGTAACACTATGCAATAAAAATAAATAATATTTATTTAATTAATATTTATAACAGTGTCTCTAGGCATGTAGTGAGTGTGGAGGTAGTTCTCACCCGCTGGATGCTCTTTTGTCATGACAGGACCTCACATACCTGGCAGCTAGGTTTGAGCTTGCTGGGCTTTCTCCTAGCAGGTATGGAAGTTTGTCCATATTTGGTTTCTCATGGAAATCTTTGTGGTGGGTTGTGAAATGGGGATAGAAAGTGTGCCTAATTTGTGCATAATTAGGGCAGGATGTCAGAAAGTGCAGTTCTGTTTCCACTTCTTTCTCTGTGCAGTGGGGGCACAGCCTGTCTTCTTTTCGTAGCCAGGTCTGTCTGTGTCTGCCTGTCTCTATGGTAAGACTGTGTTCACTGAGTCTGTTCATGCTCAGGACTTTTCTAAGTTTAGGGTTGGTCACTGTACTCAGGTATCCTGCAAATTCATATATTTAGGGCCAAATAGCATTCCAATTTACTTTGTTGGTCTGTTGAGTCTGTCCAGTGTTTTAGGTATTTTTCTTTTTGTGTTTTAATTATTTGGTTTGGTCTGGCTAAGTTTTTTACACAAACCACAACATGTCTGGCTGAGAATAAAAACTTAGCCAGACAAGTTTTTATTCTCAGCCAGACATGTTGTGGTTTGTGTAGTCAGCTCCAAGACCAATTGGCCGAGGGCGTTTCTTTCTGGCGTCAGCTCTTGGTAGTTCAGGGCTTTGTGATGGAGGGTCTGTTTATCACTATTTTTTAAGTGGGCATGGAATTTAATGGCCCTTTTTTGAATTGTGATTATAAGTGCGTATAATCCTAATTCTGCTCTGCAGGCATTATTTGGGGTTTTGCGCTGTACCAAAGTCCCTTTAAGACAAGTCATTTCACTCGGCGGCCATCTTTGAAATGCCTCTCGGGCATGCAAGTGCAACTCCTATCTCTTTGAATGGGGAAACATCAAATTCTCCAAAGCTGTTTGCCAAGCTTTCGATTAAATTTCATATTTGTAATCACCAATGAAATCTGACAACAACTGTCTCATAAATTTTTTTCCAAACGCTCAAATCGTGACAAAAAAAAAACTGTATTTTTTAGGCTGGATCAAGCTAATGCGCATACGCAGACCTAAATGCGTGTCTTATGCCTCATTTCGGAGGCGCGCGTCTCACTGTTTCTATCGTAACCGGTGCTTCTAACGGCCGCTGCAGTGACGCGATGGTTTTACCAGTCGGCGATTGGCTCTTATTTAGAAGGCGGGACTTATTCCGCCATATTGCGCGTTGCACTTTCTCCCATTCAAAACAATACGAGTGACACGTCTTGTGTTACTCTATAGTCTTTGGCTGTACTCGTAGCAAACTTTTGCATAGTTCAGCCTGCAGAGTCTCTATTGGGTGTTTTATTTAGTAAACTCTTGGTTTGTGAGTGGGCCCCAGACTTCACACCCGTAGTGCGCGATGGGTTCTATTACTGATTTGATTATTTTTAGCCAGATTCTGATTGAGATGTCAATTTTGTTATTTCTCTTAATAGCATAAAAAGCTCTCTGTGCCTTGTCTTTGTTAAAATTTCCTGTGTTGCTAATATTTATGCCAAGGTAAGTGTAGTTCTGCGTGTGTTCAAGGAACATGTTGTCTATGATGTTGGTCTTGGCGGCTGGGTCTTTTTCGGAATATCATTATTTTTGTCTTTTTTGGGGTTAACTGACAGGGCCCATGACTGACAAAGGCTGTGCAGGAGGTCTAGATGTTGCTGTTGACCCTCTTTAGTGGGAGACAGCAGTACCAGATCATCAGCAAACAGGAGGCATTTGAGTTTGGTGTCTAGTAGAGTAAGACCAGGTGCTGCAGACTGATCTAGAGCCTTTGCTAACTTATTTATGTATATATTGAACAGTGTGGGACTTAAGCTGCAGCACTGTCTCATCCACGACTCTGAGGGAGGAATTCTGTGTGTTTGTTAACAATTTTAACTGCAAATTTGTCAGTCCTTTGTTTTTGTAGACTTTCCATGCCGTTTCATTTGTGACATCTTTGGGATAGTGCAGTGGGATGGCCTCCACATATGGTGGTTGTTTAGGCCTAACGCTGTGGTTGGAGTGTTCAGAACTCTTCTGAGGGCAGACGAAGGGGCGGGGCCAAGATGATGCACTTGCCATAGTTGATTTAGAATGTAAACAATCAACTGAATTAACTGCCAGTTTTTTGTTTATTTTCTCTCAGTGAAGATATAAAAGGGATAAAAATGGATAAATAAGCCAAAAATTAAAAAAAAAATATCAACCCATCTGGAATCAACCCATCTGTTGCATGGACAATGACATACGTTACCGCAAGATTGCTGCTGGTGTGGCTTCTCCTTTCATGGCTTTAAGGTACACTGCTGGCAAACTGCTGAACTTAAACAGGAATTATTATTTAGCGAATGACACCTATGAATTTTGCCGAAATGTCGGAATTCTGCAACCTATGCGCTACATACATTGCGCGTCAAGGCGCGAGTTTATACAAGACATCTCCGACTCTATCTCTGTGCCTGTATTTCAACGTAAAACAAACTACAGACTACTGTGCAATGGTGTGAATTTTAACAACCTGTCAGTGCTCAAACACGTGGGGCTCTCTCCATTACTCTCAATGCCTCCGTGTCTGGTGAAATCATCTCTTTTTAATGCTCGCTTTGTGAACAATAAGGTAGTGATTTTATCAGATATTATCATCAAAAAAAAAACTGGCACAAACAGGGCGATGGACTTCTGTTTAATGAACTTACTCCCTCTGGCTACGGATTGTTTGATTCCCCGCGACCCTCCGGCAGGGGTGGGGGCATCGTTGTGCTGTATAATCAAAAATTCACAATAAGTCCAGTAGTCATTCCCCATTTTAATTCTTTTGAATATCTTGTTTTGAGTGTCTCTGCACCCATCTCTACTGTCATAGCTACAGTTTAAGACAACTGAACACTTTTTTTCTGAATTTGCGGAACTGCTGTCTATGTTGTGCCTCAAGTTTGAGAGAACTCTTACCCTGGGGGACATCCACATTGACAAAAAAGGCTCTGTAATGACTAACACCATGTCTACACCAGACGCGACTTTTATCACATTGCGCGGCATCGCGCCGCAACAGCTAAAAGCTGTCTACACTGAACGCAACAAGACGACCGTTGGAAAGCACTTGGACTACGTCAGAAATAGAATGGGGAATCCGTTTACGGTCAGGAATTTGTCGCGTCGCATTGCGCTGCGCTGCATCCAGTGTATACAATATCACGGATTATAATGGGTTCTATTGTCTTTTGCCGCGCCGCGCCGCGCCGCTCGCGTCCGGTGTAGACACGGTGTATGGCCCCGATCAGACAGAACACGTTTTTCAGGTCTGAAAACGCAAGGCGCACCACACTGCCTTTTTTTGGTTGATTTTAGAAAAAAGGAGTGCGCTGTGGTTTTTTATGTTGCTAGGCAACCACCGAATCAGCTATCCTGTCAGTGTAGCGCGAGCGCGAGCGCTCTTTGGTTTGCTGTTAAACTGTCATATTATTTACTTGCGGTTTGTGAAGTCATACAGCTCCGGGTAACCCGCGACAGCCACAACAAGTTTCTCCTCCATCATTGCAGTGTCCAAGAAACTGTAAACTTTCATCAGCATAACGGAAGGCCCGCCCCTTTATTCATTCGATTGGACAATGGAAAAAAAACGCGAATGACGTTGAGCGCTTTTCTGCTCAGAGTTGCTTTTTTTTTCAACTTCAGGCACTCAGAGCGCTCCTGCAAAAACGCGAGGCGCAGCAGGCGGCTAAGGCCCTGTACCAAATGGCACACTTCTATGCACTTTCGGTCTTGTGGACTTACAATGGCTGCCGCGTGCGCGTGTCCGTTAAGTCCACGAGACCGTAGGGTGTCCCATTTGTCAATTTTAGGCTTCAGAATGGTGCTCGCAAGCGCCCCCTTTGCGGCCGATATGCGCACTTTTGCTGAGCCCGCACTGGTGCGAGCTCCGCGGCAGACTTCTTCCCGACAGTCAAAGCGACGTTATGTCACGAAAGTGCGACTTATTTGCACCTATGAAATCCTGGTCTGTGGCCTTTGTGCGTGCTGCTCCCTGGTATAATGACGAGCTGCGCTCTATGAAGGCAGCTTGTCGTAAGATGGAGCAAAGGTGGCGTCTTTCTGGCCTGAATGTACATCACAAAGCTTGAAAAGACCATATAGTTGAATATAAGGAAGAGATTGTTTCAGTCAGTATTTCTCTCAGATAATTGACAATAACCAAAGTAACCCCAGACAACTGTTTCATACCATTAACAAACTTCTCAAAGGTAACAGTTCCTCTAATGCACCTACCTCAGCTCATCTTTGTAATAGATTTCTTGATCATTTCAGTTCTAAGATTGCCAATGCAATGCTCGCAAATGCATTACTTCTGTCTCGTCTGCTTCTGCTCTTAGTATTTCTCATTTTTCTGGCACCTTTTTCTCAAATTTTTCCTCACTTGATCTTGTCTCCCTTGGTAAAAAGCTGCCATTTCCTTAATTGATCCCATACCTACCGGTTTGTTTAAATCACGTTTCGCTTCTCTATGCCCTGTTGTCCTGAGTATAGTAAATGACTCTCTGCGCATGGGTGTTGTGCCTGCTGCACTTAAAATTGCTGCTGTAACACCTGTACCAATAAAGACTAACAGAGACTGGGACAACCTCAATAATTTTCATCCCATTTCCAATTCTCCCTTTCTTGCTAAATTGCTTGAGCGAATTGTGGCTTCTCAATTATACGCCACAATAACTGTCTGAACTTTTAACTGTCTACACTCCAAGACGAAATCTCCGTTCTTCTGATTCTGGCTTTTTAATTGTTCCTTCAACGCATTTACGTTCTATGGGTGACCGGGCTTTTTCTTCTTTTGCTCCAAAACTCCGGAATGCTCTTCCCACTGAGATTGTAACTCTGTCCTAAATCAACAAAAGCTGTCTAGATGTTGTTTTATGTTGAATCTTCTAGTTTTCTCTAGTTTGTTGGTAAAGTTTTTTGTTTGTTTGTTTTTTTCATTTTTCTCACAATTTATCTGGAGCTCAATTCAAGTGTGACCATCTCTCATGGAACTGATCTAACTAAATACATACATGTTCCACAAAAAAAAAAAAAAAAAGAAAGAAAGAAAGAAAAAGAAAGAAAGCCATAACCATACAAGTTTGGAACAACATGAGGGTGAGTAAATGATGACAGAATTTACACTTTTTTGGGGTGAACTATCCATTTAACTATAAGTGTTCACTACCTGTCCAGCGATCTGCTAATCAATAATAATTAAACAAAGATTACTTTTCTTTCTTTTTTCTTTTTTTTTTTTTTTTAAAAAAAATGTAAAAATCCAGATTTTCATGATAGTTGTATCTGTCTTGTTGACTTCAATTCACACTTTATCAGTTTAATTTAGCTCCTAATGCTTTACATTTCAACTTCTAAACTGCACATATAATAATATGAGCTACATAATATATGAAATGGGCGACACTAAATCTAGTTTGATAAACTGTTTCCAATTATCAATATAACAAACATGTCTTACACAAGCTTTAAGATGGCTGTCGCAGTGTAAGTGCTACCTCCATACTGGTACTGTATATTTGTCACCTTAGATTCCCATGTGCTGTCCTGAATTTTGAGTTGATTGAAATTGTAGTGAATAACACAATCACGGGAGTATTGTGCTATGGCAAACTGTAAACCAACAACAGATAAACTGGTCAGTAATGTTACTATTTTCTGACAAAAGACACTCTTGTAATAAATACGGTGTTTTGCTTGTTTATAAAACATTGGCTAAAGTTAATACTGAAAAAATTATATTGAAGGCTATCCCTACCTGTGCATCTCGCTCAGTAAAGCGCTTGATCACGTTTGTAACAAAAGTCTTCATCGTAATAAAATTGTTACTCCCCACACTCCCAGATCCATCTAATAGAAAAGCTATGTCAATCTGACCAGGACAGTCTGTAAATGAAGAGAAGCAGAAATGTGGACATATGTAGTTAAAACTGCAGTTACATTAAAACAGAAGAAACTTCTGTGATCATCATATTTACCTCTCAGAGAGCTCGGTATTGGCGGTTTAAACACACTGTTTTCACTGATGAAGCACATGCCATTGTAGGTGGTAACTGATACACATTTCTTTGGAATGGTTGGACCACAAATCTGAATGAGATGGAATTTAAACATGGATTGAACTTTATTTAAGAGGAATACTAAAGACCACAATACCAACCACTTTTATTGCTCTGATCAAAGTCTGTTTAGTTGTTGAGACAGGATAATAAAACATAAACATATTTGCCTCAATAAAATAAATCAAATAAATTATATGAACTAAAATGCACTCATTTTATTACACATACAAAATAAGGTTGTTTTCCAATCCCAAGCATTACAATTTGTTAAATATTGCACACAAAACATCATGTCTTCTCAAAGGTCAACCCCTTTACCTGTCAGTGCAGCATTGCACAAAAACGTACAAAAGAGATTGTTCAAATTCAATTGAATAAGCCACCGATTCACCAAAACATAAAATAGATACACATTTTCAATGAGAGTATGTTATGTTGAGCTTATGTTCAGCCATTTGCATGTGCGAATTAGTTATAAAATGTAGGCTACTTTATTTGTAACTGATTCCAACAGTGTTCTGAATAACTTACTGCCAGCTTTGAAGACTGTTGATTTTGAACCATGGAAAGTCCAAGAGACATGTTGACAGCTTCTGAGGGCACTTCATTAACACACAGACAGTTTGTTCATTTTCATAAAAAAAAAAAAAAAAACTCCAAAAGGAACACAAATACTCTACACAGCAGTGCAGTTTAATACATTTGAATTTGAAATGTTTATTTAATGTTAATTACTAGAAAATACAAACCAGAGTTCTAAATTACATGTGCTAAAATTTGGTAACATGGTAATAGGAAATAAAACAGCTCATATATACTTCTAAGGTTGATATTTTTTTGTGAAAGTTAAGCACATTTGTTCATTTGATGATAAAGAGAACAACTCTCATATACAGTGTTACCCTAGACCCAACTGTAGTATACAGTGGGGAAAATAATTATTTGATCCCCTGCTGATTTTGTAAGTGCCCACTTACAAAGAAACAAGGAGTCATTTTTATGGTAGGTTTATTTTAATGGATAGAATATCAACCAAAAAATCCAGAAAAAAACACATTATATAAAGGTTATAAATTGATTAGCATTTGATCAAGTCAAATAAGTATTTGATCCCCTAGTACCAACCAGCAAGAATTCTGCCTCCTACAGATTGTTTATGTGCCCATGTCGAACACAGATTAGTCCTTTAAGCAAGTACTCCTGATGTCAGCTCGTTATGTGTATAAAAGACACCTATCCAAAGAATCTGTATCTTCCATTCAAACTTCTCCACCACCATGGGCAAGACCAAAGAGCTGTCAAAGGACATCAGGGACAAGATTGTAGACCTGCACAAGGCTGGGCTGACCATCAGCAAGAAGCTTGGTGAGAAGGAGACAACTGTTGGTGCGATTATTTGGAAATGGAAGAAATACAAAATAACCATCAATCACCCTCAGTCTGGAGCTCCATGCAAGATCTTGCCTCATGGGGTAAAGATGATGATAAGAAAGGTGAGGGATCAGCCCAGAACTACGTAGGAGGAGCTTGTAAATGATCTCAAGGCAGTTGGGACCACAGTCACCAAGAAAACCATTGGTAACACACTACGCCGCAATGGACTGAAATCCTGCAGTGCCCGCAAGGTCCCCCTGCTCAAAAAGGCACATGTACAGGCCTGTTTGTAGTTTGCCAATGAACATCTAAATGATTCAGAGAAGGCTTGGGAGAAAGTGCTGTGGTCAGATGAGACCAAAATTTAGCTCTTTGGCACCAAATCAACTCGCATGTTTGGAGGGAGAGAAATGCTGACTATGACCCCAAGAACACCATCCCTATGGTCAAGCATGGAGGTGGAAACATTATGCTTTGGGGCTGTTTCTCTGCTAAGGGTACAGGACAACTTCACCGCATTGAGGGGCTGATGAACAGGGCCATGTACCGTAAAATCTTGGACGAGAACCTCCTTCCTTCAGCCAGAACACTGATGATGGTTCGTGGATGGGTCTTCCAGCATGACAATGACCTGAAACATACCACCAAGGCAATAAAGGAGTGGCTCAAGAAGAAGCACATTAAGCTCATGGAGTGGCCTAGCCAGTCTCCAGACCTTAATCCTATAGAAAATCTGTGGAGGGAGCTGAAACTTCGAGTTGCCAAGTGACAGCCAAGAAGCCTTAAGGATTTAGAGGGGATCTGTAAAGAGGAGTGGACCAAAATCCCTCCTGAGATGTGTGCAAACCTGGTGACCAACTACAAGAAACGTCTTACCTCTGTGCTTGCCAACAAGGGTTTCTCCACCAAGTACTAAGTCATGTTTTGCTTGGGGATCAAATACTTATTTCACTCACTGAAATGGAAATCAATTTATAACCTTTATATAATGTGTTTTTTCTGGATTTTTTGTTTGATATTCTGTCTCTGTCCATTAAAATAAACCTATTTTAAAAATTATAGACCCCTCTTTACTTTATAAGTGGGCAAACTAACAAAATCAGCAGGGGATCAAGTAATTATTTTCCCCACTGTATACCCTACTTGGAAAGTGGCAAATAATATTTCAATTATAAGTGTAGTACAAAACCCCAAATACCATCAATCTTCAGTGATGAGCAGGTTCCTTGTGTGACGGCACAGTTATAAATCAATCCTCTTTTATCTTGACTGATTTGAATTAAAGGATCACTCACAATCAGACTATAAGAAAAAAAAAAGGTAAGAATGTGTGTTAGAATCAACTACAGATGAAAGATAATGGTAACACTTTAGTATAGGGAACGTATTCACTATTAACTACGACTTTTCCCTCAAAACTCCTAATTTACTGCTTATTAATAATTAGTAAGTTAGTTGTTAAGTTTAGGTATTGGGTAGGATTAAGAATGTAGAATAAGGTCATGCAGAATAAGGCATTAATATGTGCTTAATAATTACTAATAAACAGCCAATATTCTAGTAATATGCATGCTAATAAGCAACTAGTTAAAAGACCCTAAAATAAAGTGTTACCAAGATGATTAATTTAATGGACAATTTTGTAAAGAACTAGTTCAGAGAATGTACATACTGTATATCCTATGTGTAATTTCCATATGGGAGAGAATTCAATGGCATTGTGGTTATGTTATTTATATACACAACAAAAAATAGAACAATCACAAACATAATACATTAATATACAAAATATAGTACAGTGAAGGAATGAAAGCCAGATACAGCTATATAAAAACTGCCAGGAAAGAAAATGCTAATGTTAAAAAGCTAATGTTTTTGAATACTTCACACACTAGGAAAAGTGTTAATATAAAGGAATTTTCCGTATTGATTTTGATGTACTTAAGTGTTTTGCTCATAATTTGAATTACGCATTGCACTGCAATGTGTTGTGTTTTAGGGTTTAAGGAAATGTCTGTAACTTACTGGTACTGGTGATGTTTTTGGACATTATCCTTTTTTTTTTTTCTTTTTTTTTTTCTTACAGTGCATATTTTGACAAATATAATATAGGTCATATAAATATTCCATACTTACAGAAAATGTATATACTTAACAAATAATACAGCAGAAATAGAAGGAATTATGTTATTGTTACAACACAGAAGGGTCGGAGACACAGGAAGAACGGTAAAAGGTGTTTATTGAACAACGAGTTGCCATTTTAAACAGTCCATGTCTATGACTGTGTGTGCAGGAAGTTTTATTGGTATATACAGTTCTGTATGCTTCTTGGTACTTTCTCTGTCTATAGCCCATTAAAACATGTCATATCGCAAACTATAAATATTATACTGTAAATTCAGGGGGTGCTGCATTCAAAGAGACACCATATGGGACTTTTAGCCCATTGTTGTTGTTTTTTTTAATAACCAGTCAAATTCTTCACTATGTGCAATGAAGCACAAAAGCTGGTAACGCTTTAGATTACAGCCCGGAAAGTACTGCATAATTACAATGAATTTACAGCGTAACTTTCGAAAATTATAGTGTACCTATAAAGTAAGTATGTGTATAGGGGAACAATATGTAAAGTCTTGGGAATAAAGGGGTAACAACCAGGAAAATAACAAATTATTTATAGTGTAAGTATTGTAGAACTAAGGGGTACTTATACTATTATGACAGACAACAATCTTACTTTTAAGAGCAATTTAGCGAGAAAGTGCACTGATTAAGTTGTTTCAAGACAAGCAGAAAGAACTATTGCAATCTTTTTTAATACATGGGGAAATATGCTTTTGTTTCATGTAGTTACAGGGTAAGTAATAGAAATAAAAAATAAAAAAAACACTAACAATCTGATATCACTGACTCCGAAACATTTATTTGAAAAACAACTTAATTAAAAACAGGTCTACAACACTTATTATTCATTTATTCATTTTTTTAAAATCAACTTTTCATTTCAAATTCTAAAGTCCTGACAGAAAGTAACACGTTTTGTCCTTTTTTGGTTGTTGTTGTTGTTGTTGTTTCTCTTGATTGGCTTCCTCCTCCTCTTGTTTCTCAACTGATGAATCTTAAGAAGGAATCCCATTGCTATTCTGTATTAAAAGAAAATACAGTACACCCAGAAATTTTCTCGTGGTTTAGGCTATTCATCTTTTCGCTTCTGAACAACTGTCACCAGCGCCTGCATGAGAGTCGACTTCGCGTTCGACGAAGCATACTGCTGTAACGTGAACGCTGAAAGTGAAGCTTTCATGACGTTCTCGCGGGAGATTCATGTGAAACTCGCGCGAGAACTGCCGTCTTTGTTATTCTGTCTTGTTTGTTTCTCATTATCATTATCTGTTATTCTGTGTATTTTGTTGTGAGCATTAATTAAAAAAAAAAAAAAAAAAAAAAAAAACTGACGGCATCCGACATCCGCGTGACTTTCTCGGCACGCTTACGTCACGCTTCAAGTTACGTCAAGCATGAACTCTCAGCCCTCTCATGCACGCGCAGGTGACAGTTGGTCAAAAGTTTAAAATTTTAAAATATTTGGTATTTTTCTTACAAATACGGATCGTTTCACTTCAGAAGACATTGATTCATCCATTGGGGTCGTATGGATTACTGTTGTTATTGCTGTATGTGCTGTTTGATGCTTCGACTTTTAGGAACACATGAGCTTGCATTATAAAGCGTTCCCAGATATGTTTTATTTTTCTAAAAACCTTTGTTTGTGTTCATCTTAAGAAGGAAAGTCGTATACATCTCAGATGGCATGAGGGTAAAAGATGAGTAAACGGTGAGCACATTTCCGGGTGTACTGTATTTTCTTTTAATACAGAATAGCAAATGACATGGGATTCCCTCTTAAGATTCATCAGTGGAAAGAAAGAAAAAAAAGAAGAGGAACAAAAGGAGGAGGTAGCCAAGCAAGAGAAACTAATAAGAAGTGTTGTAACTTTAAATGTTTTGAAATAAGTTGTTTTTCAAATAAAGGTTTCCGAGTGATAACAGATTGTTTGCGGGGTTTTTTTTTTTTTTAAATTACTTACCCTGTAACTACACGAAACAAGAGTGTAACAAGCACCACTTTAATTTACGGCCCGCAATGTCATACTTACCCTGTAACTACATGAAACAAAAGTATATTTCCCCATGTATTAAAAAAGATTGCAATAGTTCTTTACTTGCCTTGAAATAACTTAATCAGTGCACTTTCTCGCTAAATTGCTCCCAAACGTAAGACTCTTTTCTATCATAATAGTATAAGTACCCCTTAGTTCTAAAATACTTACAGTAGGGTACAACGGGGCCAAAGGCACACCTTAAGAAATACTGTGCTTTTCACTACTCTCAAAGTATATGATTGCAGGAAAAATATATATGTTTGTATTGGACATTGATGGAGCAACATATTTTGTGTGAAAAAAAAAAAAAATCATAAAGTGGTTAATTTTGTTTAAAAATCTTATAAATGTATGAGGTGGTGAGGGGGGCCTTTTACCCCACACATGGGGTAAAAGGCCCCCCAGCATGGGGTAAAAGGCACACAGTGTTGATACAAATACTTTAGCTAAAATAATATGTTTTTAATAATGAATAGGTTAATACTTGTTCAAAAGAATAACTTTAGCAAAGTTTGTACTATTTTCTGTTTATTTTGATAAATAAAAGAATTCATTTTTGTTCAATAAATATACTGTCATTAAAATAGGCCTATGTAATATATTTTTATATATAAAATATAAAAATAGATTTTAAAAATACAGAAACAAAATTATTTTAAAAAGTAAAAATTGTGAAAGCATTGAAGGAGATCCCATAATAGCCTATTTAATATAGATTTACAGTAGTAACAATAAGTCTTGTAGGATGCTTATGTTGTTTTGCCAGACAGTAGGGAGAGCTTGCGCCCCCTACTGTCTGACGCCTTCTCCAGGACCGCATCCCAGGTGTGGGATAAGGTGTAGGCTCCCTCGTCCCGGTTCATAGTCCTTGGTGCGCGTTTCCTAATCTCAGTGGATGGGATAATGCCAGGGTCATCCGTGCTGAAAGTAACAAGTATCACCGCTAGATCAGGGAGGCCATTGAGATTAGGAAACGCGCACCAAGGACTATGAACCGGGACGAGGGAGCCTACACCTTATCCCACACCTGGGATGCGGTCCTGGAGAAGGCGTCAGACAGTAGGGGGCGCAAGCTCTCCCTACTGTCTGGCAAAACAACATAAGCATCCTACAAGACACGTCACAGTAACATCACGTGACGCTTCTGACGAAGGCTACAGGAAGTAGCCGAAACTAGTAAAGCAGGTAAACAAAACGCTCCTGTCGAAACTTAAAACAGAGCAGGGGCGCTTTTTACCCCAAATACCATACTTTTACATATTCTTCCGTTATTGAAAAACTGCTGCTTGAATTACCTTGAACAAAACTGAAAATCATTAAGAAGAGCTTTGTCTGCAAATACAAACATTAATTTAATGGATTCTTATTTGCTACTTTAATCAACAACATTTTAAAAAACACCAAATATTAGATCAAACTAACTCATAATCAACTTTGCGTTGCTGCCCGCGATCGCGTCGAGGATCAGACAAATTTGCACGTGCATTTTTTTAAAACGGATGTTTAGGAAAGTGCTGCGGCAAGTTTTTGTGCGATCTAGTGGTTTAGAGGAAAATAAAATCAAAGGCGCCTTTAGCCCCGTTGTACCCTATAAATAATTTGTTATTTTCCTGGTTGTTACCCCTTTATTCCCAAGACTTTACATATTGTTCCCCTATACTTACACGTACTTACCTTATAGGTACACTATAATTATCAAAAGTTACGCTGTAAATTCGTTGTAATTACGCAGTACTTTCCGGGCTGTAATCTAAAGTGTTACCCAAAAGCTATAATCTGAGCTTTTTCCATGTCCATCTATTGTAGTAGCATCTATGTCAGTTTCAGCCCTAAAAGCCAAATAAAAACAAAACCAACTGTAGTGGTTGACTGATGTTGGTAAGCCAGTCTCTTCCTGTCTCAGTGTTTAGCTCATAGCTATAATAAGCTACAGAGTGAAGGAGACTTTATGCTTATAAAACTGCTCTCCACAGGCTGCTCATCACAAGTGCTGATCAAAATTGAAGGAGAAACCTGTGCAGTGTGGTGAGTACTGGCTTCCAAACAATGCAGGGTTTTTTGGTTTCATTATCAGTGGTTATGTTGCTCTCACCTTGTGTCTTTCTGTATCACCTTATAGCCAAAGGCAACATTTTGACTCTGTGAAGGCGCAGTGAAAGTTTTCCAGGTAACAGGATCAATGTTAAAAGCCATCACCGACTGAGATACTAAAGTGTTCAGAAGTGATAAAAAAAAGACTAAATTAGTAACTAGAAACTGTAATTTGACATAATTAAAATGTATAAAAATTAGATTTCCATTCCTGTTTGCTGACTGGTCAATACGACATTGCAGCAATGCTAAAATACATTCTATAGTAACAGATGCCAGTTCAGCAGCTGCTGGAGATTTCACTGTGTAGCACCAATAAAGACAAATATGTAATAACACACACACACACACAAAAACAACAACAAAAAAATGTTTTGTAACCATTTTTAAAAAACCCTCAAGGCTGAATATAGAATACAGAATTAGAAGGGCATGTAGAGAAGGAAGTTCAAACTTGCCTTAAAAGCACATTTTTCATCTTCATCCATATCGCATGTCTGGTCATGATATCATGCTATTACTTTTGGTTTTAAACTTATGACTTTGTATAAAATTCACTGTGTTTAATGTCTTATTAACAATGAATCAACAATCTACAGTAAAACTGAAACTGTAAGAGTTTTAAACTTAATTCCTACAATGATACACTGTTTTCTTTTTAAATCACTCATTCGTCTATTCGTGTACAACATGATTACAGCAATGCATTTCACACAGCTTTAAATTTTAACAAATTTAGACTATGAAAAGAATGTAAAGCCAATTTTACCTGGTGAGATCAAGAAACTAGTTAAAATCTTATTGCCACTCACTGCTTTCAATCGTACAAAAGGTTTAAGACTTACAACACAAGAAGGCTTATAGAGAGTGGAAGTAGACAGATATTGAGGTAGTGATGGTGTGTTACAAAATTACTAATAAGTAATAAAACATAGAAAAGAAAATAAATAAATATCTTACCACAAAAGATGCATAATCTGATACAGAAGTTGTGGTCCATTGTAACTTGTCAAATGTAGATATGGAGGACGCATGAGGTGAGACAGTCAAGGCAACAAATGAAAGAGAAGAGGTGGTTCAGTCCTAGACGTGGTTCATTGATGGAAAAGGGGTGGAAGCATCTTACTAAAGAGGAAAACAATTTGATAAAGAGGAAATGATTACATATTCAAGAAAGATGAAGCTTTAGAGGATACGTGCTCAAAATAAAATTATTATTAAATACACAGAATGAGTATTTATTAATTTATTAAATCAAACAATAAATCACCTATATTGCAGTTTACAGACTCTTTGAATAGTCATTAAAAAGATTAAGAAGTATTTGAGAAGAGATATTTGCTATGTGGTGTAGCCTGGATGTGGATTTCTAAATAAAAAGCAATTTTTAAAAAAAGACTACCTTGAGTATAATGTGTTTTCTGCTCCTTATTTGGATAAAGTTGAGAATTTCTAAACTTTTTGACGCATTCTACTTTTTTTATGCCCTTCTCTCACTAAATTCACTCAGTCTTGTGGATTACGTCATTATGTTGGACAAGTGCGCTTTAAAGGCAGAACTTAGGTAGCTGACTTGTCGCCTCGCTGTCTTATCAGGCAACGACTTTATAGGCAGCGCTTGTGCACAAAGGTACAGTACCTCACAAAACTGATTTTGGACAGACTTCTGACTGAGGCTGCATAAGCATTAAGTTAGAGTTAAGTTTTGTTTTCGATATTCTTCACATATTAAGCGATAAATGGCAATAGCTCTTTAATGATCTACAACAAAATAGAGCGAGCTATGGTGATAACTAAGCAAATATTTAACTACAATAATAGCAATTTCTCACTAGATATCACATCAGAAGTGGAAAAAGTTGGTCAAAAACATATTTACACACAAACTGACCACCAGCCACAACTTTCAGACACCATCTTTATTTGTTTGCTCAACCATCACAGAATGGAAAGCACATAATTGTGGGATATCAAAGGCAGCAAAGTATACATCTATGGCTTATCTGTCGGCATGTTGTCCTCCTTGCTCTGTGATGTATTTTTCACTGCATGAAAAAATGGACATGTGGTGTGAGAACTGAGTCAAATGAGTGAGTCTGAATGAGTGTTGGCAATCCGACATACGCCCCCTTTTGATCTCAGACTTTCTGCAATTCTAAGTTTTTTTGTTTGTTTGTTTGTTTTGACCATGGATGATTCGCAGGAGGTCAAAGATGATTGTCGTTTAGACAGATCCATATTAAAAGCAGCCAGCTAGATGGCTAGTTTACATTCTAAACAACTATTGTTAAAAAAGAAGAAGCAGCTTTAAACACTTCACCATCCTCCAATCCCACATACACAATATCATAGCTGGGTCTTTTTATTTCTTTTTATGGTGACAAACCACGTAAAGACGAATTATATAAAAATGATATTTTACGACAGGTCCCACCCGACAGCTCAAATTATAAATCATTATTATAAAGGGTACACTATAAAAAATGCTCAAGTGTACCATGTTGAACCAGGCAAGGAGACAAGGAGGACATTGAAAATTGTTGGTACCCTTGATAAATATGATCAAAGCTGACTGTAAAAATAAATCTGCATTGTTTATCCTTTTGATCTTTAATTCATAAAATTAGCAAAACTCTAACCTTTCATTGAAGAAAAGAATTGAAAGTGGAGGGAAAATCACATTATGAAATAAATGTTTTTCTCCAAAACACGTTGGCCACAATTATTGGCACCTTTTATTCAATACTTTTTGCAACCTCCTTTTGCCAAGATAACAGCTCTGAGTCTTCACCTATAATGCCTGATGAGTTTGGAGAACACCTGACAAGAGATCAGAGACAATTCCTTCATACAGAATCTCTCCAGACCCTTCAGATTCCCAGCTCCATGTTGGTGCTTCTTCTCTTCAGTTCACTCCACTCATTTTCTTTAGGGTTCAGGTCAGGGGACTGGGATGGCCATGGCAGAAGCTTCATTTTGTGCTCAGTGACACATTTTTGTGTTGGTTTTGATGTTTGTTTTGGATCATTGTCCTGATGGAAGATCCAACCACGGCCCATTATGGGATTTCTAGCAGAAGCGGTCAGGTTTTGATTTTTCATCTGTTGGTATTTGATAGAATCCATGATACCATGTATCTGAACAAGATGTCCAGGACCTCCAGCAGAAAAATAGGCCCACAACATTAAAGATCCAGCAGTATATTTAACCATGGGCATGGGGTACTTTTTATCCATGTGTGCACCAAACCCATCTGGTGGGTTTGCTGCCAGAAAGCTCTTTTTTTAGTTTCATCTGACCATAGAAGCCGGTCCCATTTGAATTTCCAGTCGTGTCTGACAACTGAATATGCTGGAGATTGTTTCTGGATGAGAGCAGAGGATTTTTCTTGAAACCCTCCCGAACAACTTGTGGGGATGCAGGTGCTGTTTGATCATTTGTTTTAGGATTTCTGAGACTCAAGACTCAACTAATCTCTGCAATTCTCCAGCTGTGATCCTTGGAGAGTCTTTGGCCACTCAAACTTTCCTCCTCACCGCGCATTAGGACGATTTAGACACACATCCTCTTCCAGGCAGATTTGTAATATCTTTAGTTGATTGGAACTTCTTATTTATTGCCCTGATAGAGGAAATGGGGATTTTCAATGCTTTAGCTATTTTCTTACAGCCACTTTCTATTTTGTGAAGCTCAACAATCTTTTGCTGCACATCAGAACTATATTCTTTGGTTTTACTCATTGTGATCAATGATTAAGGGAATTTGGCCTTTGTGTTTCCTCATGTTTATACTCCTGTGAAACAGGAAATCATGGCTGGACAATTTCATGTTCATGATCACCCTGGTGTGCTAAAAAAAAATGGAAATATGAATAGAAAAATATACTTCAGAGATATTTTACTCATAAAAAATTCTAGGGGTGCCAACGTGTTTTGGAGAAAAACATTTATTTCATGATGTGATTTTCCCCCCACTTTCTATTCTTTTCCTTCAATGAAAGGTTAGATTTTTGCTAATTTTATGAATTAAAGATCAAAAAAAATAAACAATGCAAATTTATTTTTACAGTCATCTTTGATTATATTTATCAAGGGTAACAACAATTTTGTCTGCGTCTGTAGATTTACATACATTTAAATTATGTGTGTGTGTGTGTGTGTGTTTTATATTAGCTATGTTAGAAACAAAGAAACATGAAATTAATCATAATTGTTTGAATCAATTAATTTGCTTTTTGTACATCTGTTCATTTTGATGGAAGCACTAGAAGTAAAAAAAAAAAAAAAAAAAGTAATGAATCAATTCTGCATTATTTTTTATGTAGACATTCCAGTTCATTAGCTTCTTTTGTTAAATCCTTCATCCGCTGCTTGGCCTTTCTTTTGAAAAACCCAGACTATAAGAGAAAAAGAAAAGACAATGTTATATATTATGTTAAAGTTCTCTACTTATGAATTATAAACAGACTGGTATATTGCACCTTATAGAGAGTGGCTGTGATGAATGAGATGATCAACAGTCCTCCAGTAACTCCTGCACCGACTTCTTTTAGGAGGCTGGGTTCCTCATAGACTTCCACCTGAGTATACACCTTCACATGCACACACAAAGATTTCATCCTATTAGATGCATAGACAGTACAATGAAAAAGTCTGCTATAAATGTTGTCACTAACAGCTGGAAAATTATAACAGGCTTTAGTAAAGTATGCATTACCTCGCAAACTGGTGAAGAGCTGTGAGAATCAGTGAAGTAAGTATATTTGTCTTTATCATAATCCAGAGATGCTGTACTGACCAACTCAAAAGAAGCAGACCAAATCCCGATCTATAAAAATAAAAATAATGTGAATTAAAATGGCAGATATCTCTTTTCTAATAAAGATTTCAAGCCCTGTAACTTCAGATACCTGCTCAATCCATCCAGATCTCACATTGCTAGAGATATTATAGAACTTTCTTTCATTTCTCATCAGATTCACATCACACCTGAACACAGCACACACCGCCACAGAGCAGTTCTGACAGAACAAACATAACAGCATGTTTAACAGTGATGAATTCAAGTCAAACAATGTTTAATTTGACAAATTATTTACATTTAAAGTAAATCATTCAAAATTGAAAATTTCAAATAAAAAGTAAATAAAAATGTAACTCACTAATACGTTTTTTCTTTTCTTTTTGAGCACTTTCAGAAAATCACTGGTGGTGGGCTGTTCATCTCCTTCCCTAAAGCAATCTGGAATCTTTTACAAAAAATAAATAAATAAATAAACATACATATATATTTAAAGTGATAGTTCACCCCCAAAAATGTCTTCATGGCGTTCCAAACTCACTAGACTTTATTTTTTTCCATGGAACAAAAGTGATTTTTTATTTTTGTGTGTTCAGCCATAAAAGTATCATTATGTTGTCCAGCTTTGACTGACAATTTAAGTATATAAATATGTAAATTTGCACCACAAAAATTATATGGACTACAATAAAGACAGCATTTGACACTAAAGGCCTTTGGTTCTCGTTTATTTCTCCCTGATTCATACTTTGCATTTGCTTTTACCTTCAACTTTTTGTCAGCCCAGATGTTTTCAGCTCCCAGTTTTACAGGTACTCGAATGAAAACGGTTAAATTTAGCTCTCTAAACTCATTCCTCACCTTAGAGACATAAACAGAAGGAGGTTTATTGATATTGACAACTGATTTTATTTCAGTACTGATGTGAGGTGAAATAAAGGAAGGTTAAACTTTATTTTAAGGTGACGTAGTTACATTGTACTTTGTACAAATATGTACTGAGTAATATTTATTAACTACAGTACATGTACTTACTTTAGAGTTATGGCTAGAGTTAGTTACTAATTATGCATAATTTACTATTATTACTATAGTAAGTACATGTAATAACAATAAAGTGTTATCTAGATGAACGCTGGATTCTATGTCTAAAGAAGCATCTTTACCTCCAATATCTGTTTCACTGGTTTTTCCAGATTGTTTTTCCCACTTGTAAAATTTATGTAAATGCTGGAATCTGTATGTCTTTAGGAGAAACACAGAATACAGTAGATGAGGTTATGAATAGAGAGAAAAGCAAAATAACAAATAGCAAAAACATAATTCTAATCATACTACATAGCAAAAAGAAGCACTGACCTCAACATGGCAACATAGATTGCATGTTTTACACTGGTGTTTCTTATTTTTAATAGTTCACTGTTTTCAGAGTGATTCGTATTGCCACTGGAAATGACAGAGCATTTTGGTTTGTGCTACTATGCATGTCAATATAATTCAAATACATTTGACACAGACTATACTCGGCTATAGAAGTAAAAATTAACACCATACCTAGTAACAGATGCACTGAATGTCACCTTTTGGTCAAAATGGCTTTCTTTGTTAATACTGTAAATAATGTCAAACACTGCCTAGAAGAATGAGGTAAGAATTTATCATTATAAAACATTTTTTAAAAACAAAGATGATGCTTAAAAAAACATTTCAACATATGTCTATACATTAGGGTCCAAAAGTCAGTGGGGAGCCAGTGGTGGACTCTTTACCATAGGTCTCAAACTAAATTTGATACGAAACCACTAGTGGTGAAAGGTTTACCCAATCAGAATTTATTTAGACATTAACAAGTTCAGTGGGAGTCTGAGCTCCACCCCTTAGACTTAAAACTTTCAAATCTCTAGTATATAGATCTATAGAAACTTTTTCAAATCTCTAGGACTCAATACAGACAAAGAATCTCAATTCAGATTGACTGATGTATCGACCAATCAAAGTCTGATAAGACTTTTCGGTTTTATGGACATCGCCATCTTTGATATTACTTTGGTCACTGTCGCTATGGTTCCTGCTAAGAGAGTACAGGCTTGACTCTCGTTGCACGTTCATAAAGACAGTATTTGAGACGCTACTGTAAGTTGCTATTTGAACGGAACATTTCGAGACTCATACCTGTAAGTAAATGCAGTTGTCAATCCCAAAAACTGTGAATGTAGCTTAAGTGAATATCACATGGTCAACAAATTTACAGTAACAACACAGAATCTTTCTTCAATTTTATGTCATAACATTTGTTAAACATTTTTAAAAAATATCAATAAAACTATTTCCAAGTTTAAATCCCAGATTTAATCTCTGACTTTTGGACCTCTCTGCATCTGTTTGTGTGTCTTTTCACATAGATTTTGACTCACAGAAGCATTTTCTGGGAATAGAGGGTTATTGACGTGACAGTTCGTCTCCCCTGCTGAAAATCCTTGCTTGCCATCTACAGAATTGCAATCCACTCTGCCCTGCTCACAAACAGGAAAAAATGGGGTTCTTGATCATATACTGTAGCAGCCTACTGTATAATATTTTATTTAAGCTCTAGCATCCCTGCAACCCTAAATTGGACAAGCAGTTTGAAAAATGCATGGATATTTTTTTTTTACATGCACTTTAACTACTAAACTTGCTCTTTATAATGTAAAACAATGAACTTCACTTGCTGTTTTTAACCCCACATTCATTGCCTTACCACTCGAGGCATAATTCTCCTGTAGGAAAGTCCAAAGGGGTATTTGAGGGTGAAGTGAGTGTTGTATGAGTTTTCTCCTCTGTTCTCTACAAACACTGTCACATTCATCTTCTGCATTATCCCAACCTCTATGTTTGTAGATCTGGATCACAGAAACAAAGGAGACACAGAGTTAAAATGCACCAATTTTAGGGCGAGACTATACTGTATGACCACCTGACCAATGGCTGTTGGGTGGAGTGTTAAAGAATTATGTTTGATGACAGTTGTGCAGAAATTAAATTGTGACTTCACCATTAACTTACCCATCAAAGGTGAAGTCCACTTTGAGGTTGTCAACACAAAGTTTGTCTGATCCACAGTTTATCTCATAATCTAACTGAAATATGAGGTTAGAATAAAAATAAGATATTTTTTTACATATATTCCCATTTACACTCACTGGCCACTTTATCATGTACACCTGTTCAACTACCCGTTAACACAAATATCTAATCAGTCAATCTCATGGCAGAAACTCAATGCATTTAAGCATGTAGAAATGGTCAAGACGATCTGCGGAAGGTCAAATTGGGCATCAGAATGGGGAATAAAGATAATTTAAGTGACTTTGAACGTGGCATGGTTGTTGGTGCCAGACGGTCTGGTCTGAGTATTTCAGAAACTGCTGATCTGGGATTTTCACACATAGCCATCTCTGGGTTTATAGAGATTGGTCCGAAAAAGAAAATATCCAGTGAGTGGCAGTTCTGTTGGTGAAAATGCCTTGTTGATGCCAGAGGTCAGAGAAGAATGACCAAACTGGTTCCAGCTGATAGAAAGGCAACAGTTACTCAAATAATCGCTCTTTACAACCGAGGTCTGCAGAAGAGCATCTCTGAACGCACAACATGTTGAACTTTGAAGCAGATGAGCTCCAGCAGCAGAAGACACACCGGTGCCACTCCTGTCAGCTGAGAACAGGAAACTAAGGCTACAATTCACATGGGCTCACCAAATTTGAACAAAAGAAGATTGAAATATCATTGCCTGGTCTGACGAGTCTCGATTTCTGCTGCAACATATAGGGTCAGAATTTGACGTAAACAACATGAAAGCATGGATCCATCCTGCCTTGCATTAAAGGTTCAGACTGCTGTTGCTGGTGTTGAGGATATTCTCTTGGCACACTTTAGGCCCATTATACCAAGTTGGCAACGTTTAAATGCCACAGCCTACCTGAGTATTCTTGCTGACCATGTCCATCCCTTTATGACCACAGTGTACCCATCTTCCAACAGGATAATGCGCCTTGTCACAAAGCTCAAATCATATCAAACTGGTTTCTTGAACATGACAATGAGTTCACTATACTTAAATGGCCTTCACAGATCTCAATCCAATAGAGCACTTTTGTGATGTGCTGGAATGGGAGATTCGCATCATAGATGTGTAGCTGACAAATGTGCAGTAACTGCGTGATGCTATCATGTCATATGGAACAAGAGCTCTGTTTCCAGGACATTATTGACATCTATGCCATGAAGAATTAAAGGTGCAATATGTAAGAATTTTGCAGTAAAATATCCAAAAACCACTAGGCCAATGTTATATATTTTGTTCACTTGAGTACTTACAATATCCCAAATGTTTCCAACTATTTGTAAATCGTGAGAAAATTGCAATTTTAACCAAGGCTCCGGGACGTGTGAGGAGTCGCCTGTCAATTGCGTCATACCCGCGTTACCCTCGGTTTCCGGTTTTATTTTGTAGGAACCATGGAAACACCAAAGACGCTTTAATATATTACATGTTTTAATAGACAAGGGAACAACTGTTTTGATATATTTACAGAAAGAAAACTAATTATTGTTATATAGCTCAACACGTTTAGTCTTATTGTTTAAATCTAATTTTCTTGATTTTTTGCGAGTACCATGCTTTACCATGCCTCAAAGAAAAACACTATTTTGTGAAGTAGCTAACATGGCATAATCAGATGCAGCTTTATTTTTAGTAACAGTGATACAGCATTTTCTCCATCATACAATACGTTTTAAAATTAATTCCATGCCATTTATCAACACAAAGCCATCCAGCATTTAGTATGATATTCTAAAATCAAAAACTAAGTGAACGCACAGAGTAACGTTATAATATCATTTTCAACACACTCAAATGTATCTAATATGATAAACAGAACTGTGTTACCTCATACTCATGACCGGAAAAGCGGAAGCGGCACTGGCAACTGTGGCATAATAAAAGTTCAGCTGCTCGCGGCCTCGTTCAGCTCCCACAACACTCGGTCCTGCTCTGCTTCATACTACAGTAACGTTAATGATCGCATCCATGAACATGATTTCTGTCCGAGTCCTATCCCGATTATTTTCCACCGGCTGTGAGGTGAAGACCACATGTCCCAAGATTCCGCGCTCAAACTTGGCATCATCAAGCTACGCCTTTGTTTTGAATAGGCCTCTAGCAACCTTTAGCGGACAGAAAATTTTACATATTGCACCTTTAAGGCAATTCTAAAGGCAAAAGTGAGTCCAACCCCACACTAGCATGGTGGACCTAATAAAGTGGCCGGTGAGTGTAAATTTGCTCACACTATTTCACGGTAGTGAAATGTTTCACAGTATGTCTACTACTAATACTGACAACTAACTCTGTATTGAATAACAGTATGATATATGTGTGAAAGAAATACAAAGTCTAAGGATATTACAGCAAAGCTGTTCATATATGAAGGGCTCACTTAATGACAGTATAGGTTTATTTTAAATATGTGTTCCTTACCATCCATAAGGTAGTGTTCTTTATCCAGGGTAAGAGAACAGGCTTTATGTTCTCCAGACTTTGGGAGGGCAGACCCTCAAAAGTGAACATTAATTCATTAAGCAGTGGGTTGAGAGGATCCCCTATACAAGACTGGACAATTTATAAGTTGTTACATACATACACATGAATCTCTAGATAGCACAGACTGATAGGTCCTTTACATTGAATCTGCTAGCAATCACATATTTAACTACACGCCACAAGATGATTGGCGTCTGCTTATTCTGCAGCCAATGAGCTTGTTCAACCTTAAATTAGTTTGGTGAGACTGTCCTCCTCCAAAAAACGACCCTATAGGTCGTGATGCAAAAACTTGAGAAAATGAGATCCAGGCAGTCCAGCAATGATTATGTCAGAGATCAAATTTGAATAAGGAATAACAAATTTATTAATAGCAAACAAATTAATTAAGTTATTAATAGTTAATAATAAAATCTAGAGTATTGTATCTAATAGATGAAGATGAAGAATATACAGAAAGAAGGAACAAAATTAAAAATGAAATGAGAGACAGAAGAGAAGAAGCAGAAGATGCAGAAGAGATGCGAGAAGCAAAAAGAGCAGAGAAAAGCAAAGGAAAGCTAAACTATCAAAGACCCAGTCCGTTTTATACCATAAGCATAGGAAAACTTACATCCCACTCAAACTTATGTTTTGGAGAATTTAACGAATTTATGACATTTTATGGTTTCCTGCTATCAAAACAGTCATTGGATAATTTTATGGTCCCGTGACTGTTGACATTATCAGTAAAAAATAGCACCCAAAGAGTGGGTTTAACACCTTTGTCGGAATGACAGAACACATTTCAAATATCCCCTTTCATTTGAATACAAAATATTATTGCAGGAAAAGGTACATCATGTGCACCAAAACATCGCTTCTGCAGTACTTGGCAAGCGTCCAACATGACCTGTCACATTGGAACACTTTGAAGAACAATTGAATATAGCAAGCATACATACTCTTAAAGATAAAAGAAGAGTAACCATAAAGGAGAACAATAAAGAGTAATACTTGAAAATATGATGAGGATTAATATATGGAATAGGAGTGCATGAATATATGAAATCAAAAGTAATATTGATAAATCATAAGCCATAAATGATTAACATGAAATATGAATAAAATGCATGAATATGAATATTGACCATTTTGGATCCACCAGGTCGTTTTTTCAAGCACCTTATTACGACCTATATTTACGTTTTAAAGTCATGTGCCCTCTAGCTGGCGTAAAAATAATGACAGTGTCGTCAAGAAATGACGTTTGACCGTCGTTACCAATCAAAATGCGTGTTCATTTAAATGCACTGTGTGGAATTTTTACACGGTCCCTTACCCACCATTTGTCCTATTTCCATTTAGCAAAACTAAAAAAAATTTTTATTAACGACTACACCTAAACCTACCCTTAGTGATTTATAGTGCATATACAGTTTATGAGCACATGCGTTCCCTGGGATCAAACCCACGATCGCATGATCACATGATTGCATATTGTTGTATATTGCAATGCTCTACCAATTGAGCTACGCGAAACCCAAATATGATGCAGATAAAAGGGTCCAGTGCATTAAAATGAAAGTGCCCTGTTGTCGATAGGGGCGCGGCTTTAATAAACGCTCCTATGGGTCGTATTTCAGGGAAGTGACAAACGACCTATATGGGTGTATTGGTTGGAGGACATGTTGCTGAATCTGCTATGAGATTTATGTATTCATGCAGCAACTGCAACACATTTTACAATCTAACAGCATCATGTCTGTGTATCTATTGCCAAAAGCAAGTCCATAGTTGCTGCAACAGCAGCAGCAGCGTAGCAGTTTTAGTCTGCCAAGACCAAATACATTAACAATGTCATATCCATCAATCCATTAACATACTAAAACTATTCATGTATATTGTAGAATTAGAAATGGCTTGTTTGCTGCCACAAAATAATTGATACATGACTTACCTCTATGAGGAAAGGATGGTCTTTGCACACCTCCTCCAGTGTAACATTTACAACATTACTGAGGACACGATTTTTGGGTAAGAAGTATGCCCGGTGGTTAAATTGCTTGGCATCCAGCTTTAACGTATAGCTAATATTTGCAGCCAAATCTGGAAATGTCATTGAATAACATTTTATGATATTTTTGTTAAAATTATTATGTATTGAAAATAACAAAGTCTGCCATAGAATTTGGGGGAACCTGTTATAGCATGTTTGTATCCACTCATGTTGAAGCACACCGTCAAGGTGTTTTCCAGTGGCCTGGTGCAGTTTGCTTCACTGGTTGAGATTTTAGATGGACTGTAGGTTACTTTCACATCCACATACACTATTGGTCTGGACCTGGATGTTGTAGGAAAATACACATTTCCAAAACATAACGAATTAATAGATGAGACTGGACCATGAGTTCTGTATGTTACTGTCTGTGAATTTAGTGCATGTTTACTAGTAATTAATCAGTTCATTCTGTTAGATAAGAGTGTGTAAATACATTCTTAAAATCCATGGAGCATTCCCACTGCACAAAAGTTTCTTTATAGAGGAAAAGGGTTCTTTAGGTATTTAAAATGTTCTTCACAATAAGAAAAATAATTCTTTTATGAACTGTTCAATGCAAGGTTCAATAGGCAAGGTTTTTATGGCATCACTGCGAAAGCCCCCTTTTGGAACCTTAGTATACTGAAGTCTCAAGAAGTACTGTACCTAAGAAGCAAAACGGCTCCTTTTGATCCAACAGCAATGTCTGGCAGACTGTCTCCACTGTGATCTAGGGAGGACTGACTCAGAGCTAGTCCAAAAAAATGTAAACCTGGGCGCACAGTTGATCCAGCAATTCTCTAACATCACACAAAGAATAAGAGGAAGAGGAACTGTTTTAGGGGAGAAGTACAAGCCAAAGGTCATAAAGAAATGGTATAAAAATGGCACTCCACAAAAGGTTAAAACTGCAATTTAAGGAACAATGCTATAAGTATTAAAATTAGCAGACCTGTGAATATGTGGGATTTATTTTATCTATTCCACCATTGAAGATGTAGATGCTGCCCTGTCCATCCTCCTCTAAAGGAGCTCCAATCAGCACATCCATGAAACCATCACCATCCAGATCTGCTGGACTGGCCAGAGAAGAGCCAAACCGACCCCTCTGACCTGCCATGCCCACCAGCACCACAGAAAAAGTGAAGTATGGCTGCAAAAGCAGAAAAAGCACAAAGAGTTCTCTCAAGTTTTAAAAAACAAAGTCTAAAAGAATCTGAAATTGATTTTTAATACCTGCCGAGAATAAAAGTACACAAAAACTCTGCCTTCAGAATGGGAGTCTATATACGTTGGTGCAGATATTAATAGAAGATCTGTTTTTGTGTCAGCGTTCAGGTCAACCACACAGACCTCGGCTCCAAAGTATGAACCAATCTGAGACTAAGAAAAAAAGAAAGTCTGTTCAGAATCAAATCGTATGCCCACTGTATGACACCTGACAATGGTAGAACAAAATGCAACGCCCAATACATTGCAAAACAGATAAAACTGGGTTACAATTCAAGTACTGAATATTCACTTGGGTACCTTGGGTGACTCAATCAGCAGGTTAGTTGCGTTAACTCCAATTATTGAAACGCTCACTTGTCCTTTATGTTTGTATCTTGGTGCTCCCATAATCACAAACTTTTTTTTTGATCGTGTTGCTATTGTCATTGAATAACCTTTAAAAAACATTTGGATAATCAAAACTTTAAAGAAATAGTGCACTCAAAAAAGATAATAGCCATCATTTACTCACCCTCAGACAACCACTGGTCACAACATGCTTTTATGTGGAAAAAGCAACTCAGAAATACCCTAGAATATTCTTCTTTGTATTTGTATGGGCTTGAAGTAAATGATGATGATATTACTTTTTGGTTGAAATACAGTATCCTTTTATATTTGGATTGTAGATGACCTCAATAAATGTATGGCCAATTTGATGTATTTTAGTCTGTGTTTGAGCAGGGTCTCACCTAAATAACTATCTTGTTCACTTCCCACATGGAATTCTGATGAATGGTCATTTTGATACTGTTCTTGATATCCGCCCTTCCCTTGGAAAGCTCCCACAGAACTCATGATCAGGCTTACCTAAACAAAGAGGTTTGTATTTGTTTGTTTGTTTGTTTGTTTGTTTTACCCTCTACAGCACTTTTCTATCTTGGTATTTTCAGCTATAGCCTTTTGCTATCATTTTGATATTGTTTATTATTGACTAATAAGAAGCTGAGCACTAAATCAGCATATTAGAATGATTTCTGATGGATCATGTGACACTGAAGACTGAAGACTTAAATTGTATTTAAATGTAATAAAACAGAAAACAATTATTTTAAATTGTAATAATATTTGAAAATGTTAATGTTTTAATATATTTTTGATTGAATAAATGCAGCCTTAGTGAGCAGAAGAGAATTATTTCCAATATATATATATATAAAAACTTTATTATTCCAAAACTATTATTGACCTATTCAGTAACATTTAACTACAAACCCGATTCTAAAAAAGTTGGGACACTGTACAAATTGTGAATAAAAAAGGAATGCAATAATTTACAAATCTCATAAACTTATATTTTATTCACAATAGAATATAGATAACATATCAAATGTTGAAAGTGAGACATTTTGAAATGTCATGCCAAATATTGGCTCATTTTGGATTTCATGAGAGCTACACATTCCAAAAAAGTTGGGACAGGCAGCAATAAGAGGCCGGAAAAGTTAAATGTACATATAAGGAACAGCTGGAGGACCAATTTGCAACTTATTAGGTCAATTGGCAACATGATTGGGTATAAAAAGAGCCTCTCAGAGTGGCAGTGTCTCTCAGAAGTCAAGATGGGCAGAGGATCACCAATTCCCCCAATGCTGCGGCGAAAAATAGTGGAGCAATATCAGAAAGGAGTTTCTCAGAGAAAAATTGCAAAGAGTTTGAAGTTATCATCATCTACAGTGCATAATATCATCCAAAGATTCAGAAAATCTGGAACAATTTCTGTGCGTAAGGGTCAAGGCCGGAAAACCATACTGGATGCCCGTGATCTTCGGGCCCTTAGATGGCACTGCATCACATACAGGAATGCTACTGTAATGGAAATCACAACATGGGCTCAGGAATACTTCCAGAAAACATTGTCGGTGAACACAATCCACCGTGCCATTCGCCGTTGCCGGCTAAAAATCTATAGGTCAAAAAAGAAGCCATATCTAAACATGATCCAGAAGCGCAGGTGTTTTCTCTGGGCCAAGGCTCATTTAAAATGGACTGTGGCAAAGTGGAAAACTGTTCTGTGGTCAGACGAATCAAAATTTGAAGTTCTTTTTGGAAAACTGGGACGCCATGTCATCCGGACTAAAGAGGACAAGGACAACCCAAGTTGTTATCAGCGCTCAGTTCAGAAGCCTGCATCTCTGATGGTATGGGGTTGCATGAGTGCGTGTGGCATGGGCAGCTTCCACATCTGGAAAGGCACCATCAATGCTGAAAGGTATATCCAAGTTCTAGAACAACATATGCTCCCATCCAGACGTCGTCTCTTTCAGGGAAGACATTGCATTTTCCAACATGACAATGCCAGACCACATACTGCATCAATTACAACATCATGGCTGCGTAGAAGAAGGATCCGGGTACTGAAATGGCCAGCCTGCAGTCCAGATCTTTCACCCATAGAAAACATTTGGCGCATCATAAAGAGGAAGATGTGACAAAGAAGACCTAAGACAGTTGAGCAACTAGAAGCCTGTATTAGACAAGAATGGGACAACATTCCTATTCCTAAACTTGAGCAACTTGTCTCCTCAGTCCCCAGACGTTTGCAGACTGTTATAAAAAGAAAAGGGGATGCCACACAGTGGTAAACATGGCATTGTCCCAACTTTTTTGAGATGTGTTGATGCCATGAAATTTAAAATCAACTTATTTTTCCCTTAAAATGATACATTTTCTCAGTTTAAACATTTGATATGTCATCTATGTTGTATTCTGAATAAAATATTGAAATTTGAAACTTCCACATCATTGCATTCCTTTTTTATTCACAATTTGTACAGTGTCCCAACTTTTTTGGAATCGGGTTTGTATTATATGTATGTGCATATGTAAAATATTCTCCATTCTTGAATCTGAGGTGAGTGATACTTCTATCCATTGCATTGTTGGCTGCCTAAATTATTGCTAAATAAAAAATGGTTTGCTAATGATGACTTGAGGTATTTAGTTACACTCGATGTGAATGCTGCACTAAATCCATCCTGAGCAAATTCCATTGTAGCAGAATCACCAGTGGATTGGACTCCTGAAAAAAAAATACATTATTACATGAAAATGTTAATATTAAAAAGTGAATATGATCTAAGATCATACCTTAAGCAATATCACATTTATGACAATGCTGTTATAATGAATATCAGCATGGCTGTGATTTTGGCCATAGCAAATGCCAAATATAAAGTTTATATTTTTCAGCACTTGTCCAATCAAATTCCCTTATTCCTCTCATCTACAGTTTTCTCTCATTTTTTGCTCTTATCAGTAAACATACCTTCGATTGCAATGTTCTCTTCCAGTTGTTCACGGATACTGTCCAATGCATCGAAGTCAGTCACGTTAAACACGTGTTTAGCAATAGGAGCAGATGCAATAATTTCTAACTGTTGTTTTGTGTGGGGATCATCAAAAGCGTCGCCAATCTTTGATAATTGAAAAGACAATACAGGCTTTTTTAGGTAATTCGAACATTTCATCTTATTATATCTTGTTTGGTTCAAAGATAAAGGTTTAAAATAAGTAAAAATCATCTGAAGATTACACTTTCTTGACTGATTAGTTCACCCATAAACAAAATTTTTGTCATCATTTACTGTGAAATTGTGAACACTGTACTGGTAACTGTTTATGGATGGGGACTAGAGCATTCAAGCTTAAAAAAAAACACAAAAGCATCATTAAGTATACTAAAAGTAGTCAACAAAAGTTGTGGTAACACTTTACAGTAAAGTTCCAACATTTAGGAACACAGAAACTTTTTGTCAACACTGCCACATGACTTCTATTAAAGGAGGTGGTAATGTTGCTGTTTTTGAAGTAATTCAATTCACAGCATCAATTATAGAGAAACGTTGAACAGACGCAGGTAATTCACACACATCTCTTTCTCTCTCTCTCTCTCTCTCTCGATCGATAGGCTAATTCATTCAAATAAATGTTATAATTCAATCAACTGGCAAATGACCATGGTATAAGCGGAATAATCCACGGCTAGCTGTGCATTAAACTAATGCACTCCGCTTCACGTCGGGTGGTTCTTTGCCTCCAATTTGTGCATTAAAATAGTTTAATGTACAGCTAGCCATGGATTATCTCTTACTTATTGGAACTGAGCTATAATGAACTAGCAATGAACTAACATGAACAAAGACTAATACTGTAACAATGTATTGCTCATTTTTAAGGTTAGGTGATGCATTAATGTTAACTAATGTTAACCTTGTTGTTACCCAAGTTTTGTGTACTGAATCAATCTTACCCCAACAGCGAATCGGATGATATTCTTCTTTTCTGCCTTTTCAATAGCACCTTTGAGATTAGGTTCATCATTTGAACTACCATCAGTGATAACAATTAAGATTTTAATTGCTGATTGCCTCATCCCTCCTTCAGTTATGAAAAGCTCATCCCTGTACATTGGAAATAAGAAAAGCATTTGAAGGTGACAAATCAGCATTGCTATTACAAGTCACATATACACTGTAAAAAAAAAAAAGAAAAAAAAAGTTGTAAATAAAACAGATTGCTGTAGTACATTTTACAAGAAAATAACTATTTCAGTCTTTCTACTTCAAAATTTTACATTTATTTCAATGTGTTTCTTGCTGGGATTTTTTTTTTTTTTTTGTAAGTAATTATCAAATTGACTAGCAATTTCTGAGTAAAAATTGTTTCTACACCATTGTTTTTTCTTCAGTGTGCAGCAGCGGTACAGCTGTTCATGCGCTTTATTTCTTATAGGTGTTGCTGTTTCAAACTCAGAAACACAATACTGTTTTTCTATCCAAACCACCCATGCTTATATTCGAACATAGAAAAGAACTAAATGTCAGATTTGAAAATGAACTTTGCACTAATACATTTTGAAGAGGCACTTTGAGATACTCGAATGTTGATAACATTAGAGGTGACATACACAAGTTTATTTATAGCCTTTGCAGTGTAGGTCCATCCTTTTTGATGTTTTATCTCTCTTATTCTTGTCCTCCATGAATTAATGTCTTTGACTGTTTCAAACTTGGAGTGAATTTCATAACCAGTGGAGAACTGTGCAACAGCAAACTATAAGATAAAAAATAAGTTTTTAAAAAAATAAAAAATAAGCACACACACATACTGTACACATAAAAATCTGTGCATGTCAGAAGGTATGTTCCTGTCTAAATTGGTGGTGGGTTGTGGAGTATCTGAAGGTAAAAATTAGCCTTCTGGAATCATCAAAACATATAATTATACCTGAGAATTGCGCTTGGAAAAACTCTGGATTATTGTTATAACAAAAGTTTTCATTTTAATGAAGTCCGGGTCTTCTATACTCGCAGAGCCGTCCATTAGAAAAGCAATATCTATTTCTAGAGGGCAGCCTGTAAATGAAGAGTTTTAGAAAATAAGCATATGATTAGATTATCAAAAAAAGCAATAGCTAGAAAAGAACAGGAATTTAGGTAATTCTTTATTTGACTTACTTCTCAAAGCACTTGGTATAGGTTCACTCACCACATTGTTTCCACTGATATTAAAGCACATACCATTGAGGGTAGTAATTATTTTGCAGTCCTTAGGAATGGTTGGACCACAGACCTGAGGACCACAGGAGAGTGAGAGTTTTTCATTTTATCCATAAGCATGTCAAACACTGTAGTATTATGAAGTCTGTTTCCCTGTTCTGCGAGGAGTGATGTATAAAATTAATATGTAAGAATTAATACGTAAGAATTATGTATTAATCATTTTTTTTTTATTGCCAATGTGTGAACAGCTTGTAACGAAACTTAAAAAAAAAAAAATAAAAAAAAACACACCTTCCCTGACTCCCTAGGTTGTCTATGAAAGCCTATATAGACTGATATTTATGGGAAGGTTTCAGGACATCAGGAAAATCAAAATGATTTTGCGCTTCCGAGAGCCTATCTTCCATTCAATGACACATGAAACTAATGCTTATACAATGTTCAGGATAATGCCGAAAGAGCCATTCTGTACTGTAATATCAATGTGTCATGTGTCAAATGGATTAATTCGAACTATAGTCTCACATAGCCTGTAGTATAGTCTATAAGGCCCTGACATACTTCAAGCGAAATTGAAGAACGTTTCATTTCGAACAAAATCAGGCCAAAACAAAGTTCATTTTGGGAGTTTGAAGCAGCTTGCCAAAGTGAACTTTCAGGGAAAGTTCGCTCTGGCTGGTAAACGCCTTCAAACTACAATTGGTCCGTGATGATAACATAATTGGTAGGCGTACGCTGAGGCTCCGCCTTCTTTCGCACTAAAATATTCTCCAGTTTATTTCTTTTGTTCAGTCTGTCGAGGTCAGACATCCGTGAGTAAAAACATGAACACACTGGAGAGCCACTTTATAGTACAAAATCAAGTTGTACTTCTAATGAAATGAGACACTGACACTGTTTTTCATGTTTAATACTGTAAAGCTGCTTACTTTTAAACAATCTATTGTATAAAGTGCTATATATACCATTAGTATTTTTTTGCGTGTGTGTCAGGATGAGCATATAGCTTACCACTGAATTAGAAGATTGTGTATCCTTAGTCATAGAAAGTCCAAGAGACATGTTAATAGCTTCAGAAGGCACTTTCGATGCATAAATAAAATCATTAGATTTTACAGGTCAAAACAGACTTATAACATGTAAAATATGAAATATGACAAGTAAATACCATTAATTTTCACCGGCAGGCAAGTTTCATGTGAAATGGCACAGCTATAAACTTGTCCTCTTTCATTATGGCTGTATTGTACTAAAGGATCGCTTACAAGCAAACTATGGACAAGTGAAGAAAAACATGTTAGGTTTCAAATATATTTAATGTTTAAATTGCATTGGGTCGATTTAAATCAATTTAACAATCAAACCTCCCAAAATCTAGATCATTGTACACAGTCAAAAAATGAGATTCAAATAGTTCTGGGATTGTGTAATAGTCTCTTGCATATAAAATATTTAAAACATAAATAAAAAAAAAAAAAAGTTTATATATGGGGTAATCTGTGTTTCTCTCACCTAGATGCATCTCTCTGTATGACTCTGTAGCCAAAGTCAGCATCATTATTTCTTGTGAAGTATTTCCAGGTCACAGGATCGATGTTGAACGTCAGCACTGACTGAAATGCTGCATGATGCAAATTAGGGTAATTTTTAGGGTCAGTCTGCTGCCAATGTTTTGAAAAACCAAAAACTTATGATGATAATTCAGAAAACATGAGGTGTTAAAAAAAAGAAAAAAAAAAGCCTTGGTATTCTTGCCTTGTTTTCAGTAATATCTAAACATTTTTAAATCAATAAACATTTACTGGAAATGCAAAATAACATGATGAGAAATCTTGATTATGCTTAAAACAAGAGCTGCTAATCGGGCAAGAAAATAATAAAAAGTAATTCAAAGGGAAACAAGTTTATTTTTCTTACCCCATTGGCAGATTTTTTTTTTTTTTTTTTAGCAAAAACTCAATTTTGATAAATGTTTCAGAAAACAAGACTTAATATATTACGTCATTTGGCATCTCAAGTATGTATCTTGATTTAAGAATGTTTAGATATCTGTAATAAAAAACAAGAAAAAATACTGAGGAAGAAAATTATTTTTTGCCGTGTACATTTTTCAAGTCCACTTATGATAGTTTACTGTGCCAAAAGAAACAAACAAACAGGTGTTGTTCTATATATAAGCCTTGGGCTATATGTAAACGCCCAAACTGAACTATGAACTGTGACAGGTAAAACAATCCCTTGCAGAAACTAATCCCTATTTCAGTTACTGTTTCAGGAACCACTCAGTTCCTTTACCATTTCTCAAATGCATAAACTAATGAGAAATAAGACTCAGTAGCCGCCCTATGTATAACAGAATTGCTGTAGCTAGTATTTACTTTAAAAATATTAGTTAAATATGGAGTATCGCGAGGTACACACTTTTCTGAAAATTTTACTCCCCTATCCAGGGAGACTTTGCGTCCTCAAAACCTCAAATAAGACTACTAAAAAGATAAAAGATCACAACAACCTAAATAGTTCTGACCACCAGACTGTGAAATGGTATGTGTCTTTAGACGAAATCCCACATACCAGCATAGAAATGTGGGAAACAAGGGTTTGGCAGGCGTCCGTTTGGAGGCCAGTGAAACAGACACATCTGTAGAAGGCAAGTAACTTTTAAATACATCTAAATATGATAAATATATAAAATTTAGCTACACATCATGGCCATATTTCAGGATGACAATAGCTATGTTTCCATCCAAAGTTGCAAATTTGGAATTTTGCATAAAACATCTGCGAACAAAGAGAACAAAATCGCCACTTCCTGATCAACCGGCTCTAAATATCACTAAGATGGAAGTTGCTGCAATAGAAGCCACTGTATATAATAATTTTTGTATAGTTGTGCCTCAAAGCAACTGAAATGCAATAAATGCTGTCATGTTATCTTGCATTCAGATGCCTGGTGTTTGTGAACGCAATCGTGTGAGAAGCTTCTGGGAGGGAATTATACTGAACCACTTTAATGACAGACTTTGCTCAGGCAGAATGACCAAAACAGCATTTCAGATGCTGTGCAATGAGATCGACTCGCTGGTTGGTCCAGTTACGCCGTCCCATCGCAAAGTCACGTCTTTTTTGATGCACATCAAGGTATTTATTGGGTAAAAGTGTTTCTATCCTAGAATATGCGCATGTTTTTGTATTGCATAAAAAAAAAAGTTTAGAATTTATGCGCATCTTGCCGTTTCCATCCAGCGTTTTTGCATTTTTTTATGCAATATCCCAAATTGTGCATAAAAATAGGTGGATGGAAACATAGCTATTGTCAAGATTCATCAGGTTCAAATTGTGAAAGAATGGTTGGGAGGGAGCATGAAGAATCATTTTCACACATGAATTGTAAGTGCAATTCAGTGAAAGTCTTTGGGGTGTGCTGGAGTAGACTTTACAGAGTGCTTGACTCTTGCATTGTCAATACAAGATCTTGACCAAAAATTGATGCACCTCTTGATGGAAATAACATCACAACATTTATTTCCATCAAGAGATGCATCAGTTTTTAGTCAAGATTTTGTATTGACAATGCAAGAGTCAAGCACTTTGTGTCCAGTGTAGGCGCTTTTGATGGTGATTGGTCTGCGGCTATACAGCCCCATATGCAGCACAGTGCACAGTTCATGCATTCGAACTGTCGCAGCTTTAATTACTTAGCGGAGGGGGAGAAGCAACGAGACTCCAATGCTGAATGACAAAATAACCTTATAAAATTCATACACTACAGGTAGAGTACATAGTGCATCAGTACATAGTGTATAGTGCGTCATTTGGGACACAGCTTGTGTTCAAATTTTTATGCAAGTGACATATCGGTAGGATATCAATAAAATAAACATTCAGATTTTAGTTTTTCCAAGAAAGTGTTAGGTTTTTTTTGTTTTATTTCTTGTATCTTTTTAGATACTGGGATCAATCTCAGACACATTTGTTAAATAGTTTGCCAGGTCTTCTTAGGTAAATGGAAATCCTACTTAAAGAGGTTTTTTTGCATTATTAAGCAAGTCACAGTTCTCATGCAATACGGGGAGGAAGAAAGTCTTTCTGGAGATAAAAAACATGAACTAGTGCAATCTCTTGCAAAAGGCATGAAACGCCTGGCTGCATGTGGGTATTTTAATTAATCGCACAGTTTTAAATGATTAATCCTAATAAATCATTTTAGGTGTAATTAATTATCCTGTCCTAATGATTTTTTAAAGACAACATGTATTATTGATTGATATTGTGAAAACAAACAGAAAAAGACTTCTCAGATGGTAGAATGAAAGTGAGAGGTGAAGAGGAAGACTGATATCTCAGATGAGGAAGTTGCCAAACCGATGCTGTGAAATAATAGTATCTACTTTAGTAACTGCAACTTCATTTTTACTGAGAATATTTTAAGAGGCAGAACTTGCATTTTCAGATTCTTAATCATGACTGTAATTAAAACAACCATGTATATTGATAAGAATTTTGCTACTCCAAATACGCCAGCAGTGCCGCCATCTTGGATTGATCAACAAGGAGAGAGTTTACATATTCAGTTTCTAGAAAATTAAAAAATAAATAAATAAATAAATACTAACGGTAGAACTCATCATAAATAATCACACTAGCTCTGCAACCACTGCATTACACTGTGAACATGGATGACTTGTTCTGGTGAACAACCATGTATAGTCTATCACTACTTTTGCAGTTACAAAAGTAGGAACCAATGGGTTCTGGTCATTGTTTTCAGTCTGACGCCCTTCAAAAAGGGCAAGAAGAACTACAGAGTGCTGGGCATAAAAACATGATTCCTAGGACTGTCAGAGCCAACTAAGGATCCACAGCTGTAGTCATAAAGCTGTAGTCATAAAACAAGTAGTCATAAAACAGCTGTAGTCATAAAACAAGTACAGAAGCACATTTTTGTCCCTGCTTGAATGAGTGATTTTCTTTGTCATAGAAAGGGACTAAACTAGGCTGCCTGTGACAACATATGTTTGCGAACCCAAATCTTCATGATTAATGTTGAGCTCGCTCACCCTGCTCTATCACCAAATTTGCAGCAGTCTTTCACCTAATTTTTAACAAATAAATGTTATCTAAACTACATTCAACCCTTAACATTTTTTGACAGAAACACAATAAAATAAATTAATAGGAGCCTAACATAAATGACCCAAACAATCTAAAACAGCTAAATATATAAACACAAATTCATTAGGATTTTAATGACACATTTTACATTTTGATTATAAATATTTCCACAACAGGTGCTACAGTATACAGTGCAGTTTTTATGACAATTTGAAAAACCAGTGAACATCAAAATGGGAATACTGTTGCACTGTTTGATCTTACCACAAAACAGGTACAAACAGATGCAGAAATCCCAGTCCATGGTCATATCAGGGTCACAACACAGGGGTGGTATAAAAGGTGCCCACTGCCTAATATATGAAAAGCAAACACAGAACAAGAGTATTTATTAAGAAAGATGAAAAAGGCAGTGCATATGACTAAGCAAATAACACAGAGGGTGTGGACATAACATATCTGAACGACTACTAAGCAAGAATGATGTCCTGAAAGATAAAATCAAAGATTGCAATGAACCAAGAAATGACATTAAACTTCAAGAAATAGTATACTAAAGCAATACCGCACGAGCAGGAGTGTTCCGAATATGTTCTTGGACTGTGGCGTCGCCGTGTGATGATACTCGACAATACAGCTGCGACTCTGTGATGTTCCTTTTATGCAACAGTTATAGATAATATTGAGCAACTTACATTGTAAATACACTAAATAGCTCCAAATGGGAGCAAAGAAAAATAAACCATCGTGCATACCAGAGCAACACACAGCAGTGGTGTTCTGTTCCTGAATGACTGTTTTAAATGAATCAGTTGAATGAATGACTCAGTGACTCACTCATAAAGACAGTCACTTGTCGCCACCTTCAGGTTACAATGTAACCTGCACCAAAAGTCACTGAGAATTCCAATAAAATATTAAGTTAAAAAATAAAGTTAAAGGAATATTCCACTTTTTTTGAAAATAGGCTTATTTTCCAACTCCCCTAGAGTTAAACAGTTGAGTTTTACCATTTTCGAATCCATTCAGCCGATCTCCGGGTCTGGCGGTACCACTTTTAGCATAGCTTAGCATAGTTCATTGAATCTGATTAGACATCTAGCATCTCGTTTAAAAATGGCCAAAGAGTTTTGTTATTTTTCCTATTTAAAACTTGACTCTTCTGTAGTTACATCGTGTACTAAGACCGACGGAAAATGAAAAGTTGCGATTTTCTAGGCTGATACGGCTAGGAACTATACTCTCATTCCAGCGTAATAATCAAGGAACTTTGCTGCCGTACCATGGGTGTAGGAGGCGCAATGATATTACGTAGCGCCTCTCACAAATGTCTCCATGGTTGTAAGGCACGCTCCCTGTGCAAGCAGGGGGTCACAGGCGCTGCGTAATATCATTGCGCCTGCTGCACCCATGGTACGGCAGCAAAGTTCCTTGATTATTACGCTGGAATGAGAGTATAGTTCCTAGCCATATCGGCCTAGAAAATCGCAACTTTTCATTTTCCGTCGGTCTTAGTACACGATGTAACTACAGAAGAGTCAAGTTTTAAATAGGGAAAATACCGAAACTCTTTGGTCATTTTTGAGCGAGATACTAATGGTCTAATCAGATTCAATGAACTATGCTAAGCTATGCTAAAAGTGGTACCGCCAGACCCGGAGATCGGCTGAATGGATTCGAAAACGGTAAAACTCAACTGTTTAACTCTAGGGGAGTTGGAAAATAAACCTATTTTCAAAAAAAGTGGAGTGTTCCTTTAAAAGTTAAAAATCAAAAATCTATTTAGTTGGTTTCATGTGGATTGATCTAAGGTGATAATTGGACAAAATGTGTTATTGATCAATGAGCGTGTTTACATTAACCCAATTATGGAGAAGCAGTAAGTGGCATGGCATCTTACACACAGAAGCCATTGGCACATGCCGTTATGCTGAGTGGCACATCCGGTTGTTATTGGCATGTGCCAGCGGATAGTTAATCCGCCACTGGGATTATGCTTAATAAGCCGACAATGCATATGGTCATGTAAACACATTACTCCAATAAAGGAAAGCGGGTTAAAATCATACACGGCTTAAGCATAAACGGATCAATAGATAGATTTTTGCCCCTTCTCCCAATTCCCGACATGTAAACACATTAACCTGTGTTCTGTGGGCTTATTGAAGTGTGCATGTGTGATGTCAGAGCGGCTGCATCCGAAAACGCATACTCTCTTGAGTAGGTGTTTATTTTGAATTAGTAATCACTTCAAGACTGCTAAAAAAGTATGTTCTATATAGTATGAATGTGATTAGTATGACTGTAATATGGACGTACTACATTTGCCATGCTGTCATTATCATGTGACCTACAAGTATCAGTTGCGTCGCTTGACTATCATTCACAAATCTTCTCCTATGGCCTCATGGGATAGTAAAATGTCCATCGTATGCACACTTCAGAATCAGGCCTGAAGTGTCCATCAGTTGTACTGAAGGATTTCGAAGGGGCCTTTGAAGTGGCCAGTTTTGAGCACTTCGGTTTGGAACGACCCTTCAATATGGCAGCCATGATTGTTTTCACTCCCAAGTGCCGTTCGGAGGGCGATATATCCCATTTGGAACGCACCGAGCGTCACAGGAAAGCATACTTAATGTGGATTTAAGCGCATCTACAGAGCAAACGTTTAACGGTAGTGTAGGGGAGGTGGAAATATATTGCAAACTCTGACTCTTTCTTGACCCAAGAAATTATTAAATTGTGTTCTCCTCTCATGCAGAGGTGGTACAGTCAGAATGCTCCATCTGTAACTGCATGAGAGGATAATATATGAGTCTGTATGTGTTCATGGACTTTTAGTTTGTATTTCTTCAGTTCCTGTGTTCCTTTGTTTAATTTTTTCTGCCACTCATCAGTTACCATGGGCACTATCATTACAGCTGTTTCTAATTTAGCTCATCACCTTTGTGTATTTATGTTCCTGCGCTTCACTTAGTCTTTGTCTGGTCATGTTAGTGTTATGGTGTGTTTTCTCTGCCTTTGTTTGTTTAACTCTGCATGACCCAAGGAATCAAGTTTGAGTGTAAGATGTCAAAATTGATCTGGGCACTTTTAAGACCCTTCAGAATCAGTGAGCCAAATTTCAAAACATTCTTCTAAATAAACAATTAAAAAGCCTAGAAAAAAAGGTCCATAAATGCAACATACATTAAACACTGGTCATAAAGACAGTGTTGTTTTGATATGAGAGAAGCAATCACATTCTCACCTGATCTTAAGATCTTATTATATTCTTAAATTGGGTGTTGCTAAAAAATGTTTATCATACTCTGTAAATGTTTAAATGTGTATAAAATGAACGTTAATGACATGTAGGTGAGTAATGTGTTTCACTCTCATTATTAATAACAACCACAAAGCCACTTCCTCTTTCTGTGTGTTTTCATTTCTAGTTCTTTAAATATTATACATCGTTTTCCCACATTTTTGTATTGCCTTTTAAATGTGTATACATAGAACTTCAGAATTAAGTAGTTTATTATCTATGATCTGTCTATTTCTGTTTATCTTGACTTGGCTCTCAATGCTATTCAACTTCCTGTGGCTTTTATTTGTCTTAACCTCAGTAACTACAATTAAACAGTCTCAAACTGCCAATCTCAATATATTTCTCAGTGAAGCCTTTTGTCCTAATTCATTAGTCATAACTATTAATAATGAATTTGTGCCTAAGGTATAAAAATTGTAAATGTTGTAAGATTTTAAAATGATTGTATTTTCTTTGGGGATGAGATACAAGACCACAGCAGAGTGGAAAGTCGGTGGTGGTTAACAGAAAATGCCCCATCAGACCACCTCTTCCTTCAGTGGAAAATTTCTTGATGAAAATAAAAATGTGACTTTGACACTCACATAGCAAGAGTTTATTGATCTTTGTAGTTTAAAAGATTTTACTGCAGAAGAATTGCACAATTTTTGGTGTCGTACCATGGATGTGTAAATGTATCAAGTGAGGTGTTGCAATTTTTATGCTTGCAAACACGGACAGCAGTGAATTTCTCTTTCACGCTTTTTGTCTTTTACATCTGTCTTCCTGTCTATTGCCCTAGCTGTCTTTTTCTCTTTCTTTTTCTGTCCACTGTGTCAAACACTGAATCATTCACAGTTCACATAAAACTCACAGCTTGGAAATGGGCTTGGTTTAATCTTAAACATACAATATGTGAAGTGTGAATCAATACATGCAACCCACGCACTGCTCTTAGAGGCCTACGGGAATTCCAAAAACCTTATAATGGTAATCACTTTATACACCTTTGCAAAGATTTGGGCATTTTTATTTCTACAGAAAATTATTGTATAAAATGAAAAAGTGTCTCCAGTTGGTTGGAAATACAGCTAAATCCAATCTATTCATCAGAATCCAGAAAAAAAATACCTCAGCATGGAGAGGTTACCGTCAACATCCGAAAGTCTTTCTCAATGTTGTCTCTTACAAATACTTACCAACTGAAGGCTTATTTGTTATTAAGTAAAACTGCATGTTGTAAGGCATGTTTCTTCATGCTCTCCTTTTGTAGGAACTTTTCCTGTATATAGTTTTAATAAGTGAGTGAGACAAAAGGCAACTGTGGATCAATTTCCTGTTGTTCATCTTTGTGAAACATCATTATTACAATGACTTTATCAATACATTTGATAAATGCATGTCACTTTACAGTTAAATGACACTTACTGACATCTGCATATTAACTTTTTCCCCACAATTGACAGAATTGGAAAATTTATGACATTTATAACACAACGCTTCCCTGCCATTGATGGACATTTCTGGTAATCTATGTTTTCACTGTTGTATGGTAGGGGGAGCTATTACTCATCTCCTGAAAGAGTACAGAATCTCTGGATCAAAATACAGGTGAAGGAGAAGCAGAAACAAGTGATGGGCGAATTCCAAATGGCGTTTTTGCACCCTTGAAGGGCACTTTGGGAAAGGGGATGCCATTTGTAGGGGCAAAAGTGAATAACTGAACCCCCTCACCAAGAGTCCTCCCACAAGTCCGGTAATGAAGGGAACATGCGAGGGACACTTCAAGGAAGTCATTTAATCATTTATGGTTACAAACCCGATTCCAAAAAAGTTGGGACACTGTACAAATTGTGAATAAAAAAGGAATGCAATGATGTGGAAGTTTCAAATTTCAATATTTTATTCAGAATACAACATAGATGACAAATCAAATGTTTAAACTGAGAAAATGTATCATTTTAAGGGAAAAATAAGTTGATTTTAAATTTCATGGCATCAACACATCTCAAAAAAGTTGGGACAAGGCCATGTTTACCACCGTGTGGCATCCCCTCTTCTTTTTATAACAGTCTGCAAACGTCTGGGGACTGAGGAGACAAGTTGCTCAAGTTTAGGAATAGGAATGTTGTCCCATTCTTGTCTAATACAGGCTTCTAGTTGCTCAACTGTCTTAGGTCTTCTTTGTCGCATCTTCCTCTTTATGATGCGCCAAATGTTTTCTATGGGTGAAAGATCTGGACTGCAGGCTGGCCATTTCAGTACCCGGATCCTTCTTCTACGCAGCCATGATGTTGTAATTGATGCAGTATGTGGTCTGGCATTGTCATGTTGGAAAATGCAAGGTCTTCCCTGAAAGAGACGACGGCTGGATGGGAGCATATGTTGTTCTAGAACTTGGATATACCTTTCAGCATTGATGGTGCCTTTCCAGATGTGTAAGCTGCTCATGCCACACGCACTCATGCAACCCCATACCATCAGAGATGCAGGCTTCTGAACTGAGCGCTGATAACAACTTGGGTTGTCCTTGTCCTCTTTAGTCCGGATGACATGGCGTCCCAGTTTTCCAAAAAGAACTTCAAATTTTGATTCGTCTGACCACAGAACAGTTTTCCACTTTGCCACAGTCCATTTTAAATGAGCCTTGGCCCAGAGAAAACGCCTGCGCTTCTGGATCATGTTTAGATATGGCTTCTTTTTTGACCTATAGAGTTTTAGCCGGCAACGGCGAATGGCACGGTGGATTGTGTTCACCGACAATGTTTTCTGGAAGTATTCCTGAGCCCATGTTGTGATTTCCATTACAGTAGCATTCCTGTATGTGATGCAGTGCCGTCTAAGGGCCCGAAGATCACGGGCATCCAGTATGGTTTTCCGGCCTTGACCCTTACGCACAGAGATTGTCCAGATTCTCTGAATCTTTGGATGATATTATGCACTGTAGATGATGATAACTTCAAACTCTTTGCAATTTTTCTCTGAGAAACTCCTTTCTGATATTGCTCCACTATTTTTCGCCGCAGCATTGGGGGAATTGGTGATCCTCTGCCCATCTTGACTTCTGAGAGACACTGCCACTCTGAGAGGCTCTTTTTATACCCAATCATGTTGCCAATTGACCTAATAAGTTGCAAATTGGTCCTCCAGCTGTTCCTTATATGTACATTTAACTTTTCCGGCCTCTTATTGCTACCTGTCTCAACTTTTTTGGAATGTGTAGCTCTCATGAAATCCAAAATGAGCCAATATTTGGCATGACATTTCAAAATGTCTCACTTTCAACATTTGATATGTTATCTATATTCTATTGTGAATAAAATATAAGTTTATGAGATTTGTAAATTATTGTATTCCTTTTTTATTCACAGTTTGTACAGTGTCCCAACTTTTTTGGAATCGGGTTTGTATATGACCCTCGCAAATTCATTTTAAATCTAGATATGGCAGGAGAGTTGGAGTTAACGCATTAACAGAATAACTCCAGTTGTTTTGTTTTGTTGTGATATATTACACACATTTTGGCCATGCATTTCATATTAAGTTTAAAAAAGTTTCATAGGTAAGAAATGTGTTTAATGCTTTATGCATTTAATGCTTAACTTAAGAGCAGATAGGGAACACAGGCTTACCAGGCAGACTTGCTCAGGGACCTTGATGAGGGTGAGGGGGTTGGGCCCGATGATATTAAAGAGCTTAATCGGGCCCTCCATGGAGGATACCGCTCCAGGGCAGCATTGGTGGCAACAGAGAGGCATGTATGATTGAACCTCTCCAGCATCAAGGAGAGGATTCGTTCCTCCTTCATGCCCCGCTGTCTCCTTCTGGCCTTTTCGATGATGCTGTAAGTTCGGCTGTCGAGAGGATCCAGGAGGCGAAATGTCAATCAGCAGCGTTTAAAAGGTTCATCCCTCACCACTCTCTCTCCCTGGCAGCAGCCCCAGCCTCCAGCCGCCAACCTCCAGCTCCTCATACCACCAAGAGTAGAAAGAGAATGGTGCTGTTCGAGCCCCCCCTCAAAGAGTTTGGGGGTTGAGACAGCGTTCTCGCTCGATGCATTAGAGGTAGAAAATGGATCTGAGGAATGTTATCTTCTCAAAAAAGGGAAGAGGTCCTGATACCAGACGCAGGACCCTGAGGGGTTCCAAAAAGGATGGGGGGACAGATGCGTCCCTCACGGGCTAGGGGGCGGTCATGGAAGGCCGCTCAGCATGGGGTCTGTGGAGAGGGCATCATCTTGCGTGGTTCATAAATTGCCTGGAGATGCTAGCTGTATTTCATGCTCTGAGGTACTTCCTCCCAGACCTCAGAGGCAAACAATGTCGATGGTCTCATATATAATTCACCATCGGGGTCTGAGGTCGCGCCCCTATGCAGACTAGCGCATCAGGTCCTGCTCTGGTCTTAGGGCAAACTGCTGTCTCTTAGAGCTATGTACATCCAGAGTCTGGGGGCAGACATCCTGTCGAGACAGGGGCTGAGGCACAGGGAATGGAGACTCCACCCCAAGACGGTGGAGTTGATATGGAGGAAGTTTGGCCAAGCGAAAGAGAGATTGCATCTCGAGAGACGACCCACTGTCCGCTGTAGTTGTCCGTCCCTCCTCAGGGGGACCAGCTCCTAGGGTTCGGTCTCTAAACTGATGTTGTTGAGACCCTTCTAAACTCTAGAGTTCCTCCAAGACTGTTTCTCTGCCGGTCTTTCCTCGTTCACGCTAAGGTCTACGAGGTGGCTAGAGCTGTCTTCCATGCACTGTTAAGCGAGGGAACATTGGGGAGACACCACTTGGTTTTCCGCGGCTCATGCCAGGGTTTCAACTTGGGACCTGGCTGTGGTTCTAGAATGGTTATCCCTGGCACCCTTCGAACCCATAGAGTCCGTATCATAGAAGTTTCTTTTTTTTTGGCTATTACATCCCTCAAGAGAGTGGGAGACTTACAAGCCCTGTCTGTCTCTCCTTCCTGTCTGGAGTTCGCTGGAGTTCACACACATTTGTGAGATTTTACAGTCTGGACCTTCCTTCCATGCCAGGCTCTAAAGTATTTTCATCCTGAGTTGTGCCCAGACAAATTTCACACCAGGGCAGGCATTAGTCAGTTAGATATGGCAGGAGAGTTGGAGTTAACGCATTAACAGAATAACTCAAGTTGTTTTGTTTTGTTGTGATATATTACACACATTTTCGCCATGCATTTCATATTAAGTTTAAAAAAGTTTCATAGGTAAGAAATGTGTTTAATGCTTTATGCATTTAATGCTTAACTTAAGAGCAGATAGGGAACACAGACTTACCAGGCAGACTTGCTCAGGGACCTTGATGAGGGTGAGGGGGTTGGGCCCGATGATAATAAAGAGCTTAATCGGGCCACCGACCTGTCTCTCCATGCCTCCATGGAGGATACCGCTCCAGGGCAGCATTGGTGGCAACAGAGAGGCATGTATGATTGAACCTCTCCAGCATCAAGGCTCTAAAGTATTTTCATCCTGAGTTGTACCCAGACAAATTTCACACCAGGGCAGGCATTAGTCAGTGTGGTGCAGTGGGCATTTTATTACCCAAAGCGTCATCATTGGACGCATCGTGAGTTCCCTCGAAATAGAATGTGTCGGGTTACGAATGTAAGCATTATTCCCTGACAGGGGAACGAGATGATGTGTCCCTTTGCCACACCTCCTGAATGCCTGCAAGTGACTTGCTTCAGCCTATCAGAAGCTGACACTATTGTGTTCCGGCTTACCTTTGTAGCTTCCATGGTGTGCCGTCACATGCTACGTCACGATGCAATGCCAATTAGGACGTGCTTCAGGCGCTGTCACGCTGAGGAGTTCCCCCAAAGCACCATCATTGGACGCAGCCTCTCATTCCCTTCTCAGGGAACATTTGGTTACATTTGTAACCTGAGACGTTTTGTTGTTATTGTTTAAAAGCAGAGGCTCTGTTCTTTCTTTTGATATGTTCAGATATTCATATAACAAAATATTCTGGAGGCCAAGAACATTTTGTGAAAATGATTAAAAATGCTGCCGGCGGCTGCCAACTTACAAATAAAAAAAAAAAATTAAAAAAGAGTTCATATTAATACCAAGATTCGAAAAACATGCCTGTGGCAACTGGCAACATTTTTACAAAATGAAAGTGGCACTAGGTTAATGCTAGATTAATGCTCTATCGCATTTAAAAAAAAAAAACGTACCACCTACACTAAATCTAACCGATAGTGTTAACAAAAGCAAAAATGCCAACACAATCTGAAGCAACAATGCTATTTTATCTTGCTTTTATCAAGTCTTTGAGGTCTTTTATTGTGGCTCGTGTTTCACGGAACTCAGCTGAGCTATGAGCAAGTTTACTATGTCAGAAAAGCCATACATATGGATATGATTATGTGATGCAAATGTCAAAATGGATAAGTTTACAAATCATGCTCTATGTTAAAATTATTTTGAGGTCATAACATACTATTGTGCAAGGAACTATGCAAAAATAAGTCTATTATCTATAATCTGTCCCTGTAATCATTATTTGTGTGAAAAGGAATAAAAGTTGTTGGTGTTTTGCACCAAATAGAATTGCAAAAATTACGAACAGGTTTTCCAAACACTGCTACTACCCCTACTAACCCTCCTTCCTTTTCTGCCATAAATGTATTGCCTCATTTCTCTGACGTGACATTTAATACACTCACTATAAAAAATTGTTTGTTTGTTTTTTACATTTTTTTTTTAAATTTCATTTAAAAAAAAAATCAGACTACTAACAAAAGATCCAGGGCCTCAGCCAGGGTCAACCTACTCCACTGGTCTGACCTGATGATGTTCAAAAGCCACTGAAAGGTCAAGGGTCAGCTTGCTGCTATTCAGATTAAGTTTCTAACAACAGTGCATGTAGATTGTGACACTTGTTTGTATTACCCAACTTATTCATATCTCTCCCTCTTTAGATGTCTCCCTGCAGCCTTTAACTTTTTTTTCCACATGAACACACTCAACTGTAAGTCTTCTGACTTACAGTTGAGTGTGTTCTTGTGGAACACATTCAACTGTTCCACACACTCAACTGTTCCCATTCCCCTCTCTTCTATCTGTCTGTCGCTTTCTTTCATGCTTGGGAATGTTGCCACCCTTCTCCAGTGTCAGGATGGAGCTATTTTTAACAGGACAGCTGAATGTGAGGGGTCATAATGCTGGATAAATACAGTGCCAGTTGGTTGGTCGTGGTCTGAGCCAGATCTTTTTTTCTTCACCTCTCTCTTTCTTTCTCTCTCCCTCGCTTCAAGGGTTGCTCCATTTTGTCTGTTCTCCTTTCAGCAAGAGAGGTAAGAAAATTATTTTAAAATCTTGACGACATTGAGATTGAGGAGGAAGTAAGAGTTATATTTATTCCTTCCTGATTAAAAAAAAAACTTTGCCTATGAAGACAGACAGAACCTTTTTGGTAAAACTTTTTTTAACTATAAGTTGCTTTGCAACTACATGTCAATTAACTTTCATTAGATTGTTAATAAACTGTCTGCTTAATATCTACTAACACTTTATTTTGATGGTCCCCCAACGGACATTCTACAGACTATAAGTACATGTCAACTTATTCTCTGTCCCCAACCTTATCAGTCTACTAACAGTCTACTAATATTCTAATGAAAGTTAGTTGTATGTATTTGCAAAGTTACTTATAGTTAATAGAATGTCTATAGTGGACCATCAAAATAAAGTGTCATCAGAACTCCAACAAAGCATCTCTCAGCATAGCAATATTGTCACTACCTATATTTATACCATTGCTGACTGTTTTGTATCAAATATGATCCACATTTTTAATAATAAAAATGGCAATATATGAGATTTTAATTTTAATATATATTTTAAATAGATTATTCACACAACACTGTTCCAAATGATTAATTCGGAATTATTCAAAATAGTCTAAAAAAATGTCAGAAGACTGATCTGTCATACATCATTCAGCCTGCTGTTATAAAGGTCATATTTAACATGTACTTTTTTTGGATCCTGTTTAATGCAATCACCCTCATGCAAGAGCAGCACATCAACATCAGTGCAGCTGGTAGTCGCTAGTTTATAAATAGTCTGAACTGTTAGGTAGTAGTGTCAAAAAGAGCAGAGGTAAGTTCAGCAAAGAGGTGGATGGAGGGGGGTGACAGGAAAAAAGCTTGTCCTACATACTTCACATAAAGGTCAACAATGAGAGTAGGCCTCCTCAAGCCAGGCTTTGCACATACGTAGCTCTTGAGGGAGACAGAAAGAGGGAACAAGTGGCAGACAGTCATTATGAGGAAAGAAAAAAAGATGAAGGAGAAGAGCGTGTTAAGCATACCATAATAGTATACTTCCCTATACACCAAAAAAGAAAAGCAGAAGCAAAAAGGAGACTTTGAAAGGAATGCAAAAAATGATAGCGGACTTTTTTTTTTTTTTTTAAATATGGGTGACAAATATGGGTCTCTGGTTTGAAATAGTTTATCAAAACACTTCCTCATCCCAACATCCCCTTTATTCTACAACATAAAATATATCAGACAGATTAGATTTTTAATGTTTCTTGAAAAAGGTGGTTGCTAACAAGTAGTGAAATGGGACTGCAGAGGTACTAAACTCATCCTCTCGCTTGTTCATTTTTTACAGTCTCATTCTGTTTATACTTGTGTAAACTACTCTAACCCAAACTTTCCAACTTGCAGATTTTAAGTAAAGACTGAAACGGTTTCAGAAGCTTAGTGGTAGGGACACTGATGTCATGAAACAGATGTGTAGTTTATTTATGGCCTAACTTGATGTATACCCTAACTTTTGTTGCTCACAGAGCTTATATTCTGCAATAATCCAAAAGCCAAAAGAATAATTTGTTGGGTTTTTGTTGAGGGAACCAGGGTGACACTAACTTCCGCATTGGCCTACAAAAGTATGTCATCACCTCTGAGCTCTGTTTATAGGCTAATTTTCTAGCCTAACGTTGACTCAACCAATGAAGTGAATTTGGGGTGAAATTATCTGTTTTTCCAACCAGTGGAAGATATTCAGGAAACCTGTTTGAAAACAATCAACATTATTGTAGTACCAGCACAGCAATTTATATTTGGTTATGCACTTTATACCTGATTTCACTTTCCCCCTTTCAGTAAAGATGCCTCACGCATATCCATTCCTGAGCCCCGATCAGAAGAAAGAGCTGAGCGATATTGCTCAGAGGATCGTCGCTCCCGGCAAGGGAATTCTTGCAGCTGATGAGTCCACAGGTACGCTTAAGACTCAATATGCTTTCAAAATGATAGTTCACCCAAATGGGGAATTCTGATTTTATTTCCTGGCTTTCTTTTTACCCTGCGGTCACCATAGGCAGCGTTGCAAAGCGCTTCCAGAGCATAAACGCTGAGAACACAGAGGAGAACAGAAGGCTGTACCGTCAGTTGCTTTTCACCGCTGACGACCGCATCAAGCCCTGCATCGGTGGAGTCATCCTTTTCCATGAGACTCTCTATCAGAAGACTGATGATGGCAAGCTTTTCTCTGAGTTGATTAAGGAGAGAGGAATGGTGGTAGGAATCAAGGTGGACAAGGGTGTTGTGCCTCTGGCCGGCACCAACGGAGAGACAACCACACAGGGTATGAATGACCTTTCTCCACACCCTTTTTAACCTTAATTTATGAATTTTATTCTCTCTATTTACAAATGTTCACACTTAATGTCCATTTTAGGTCTGGATGGGCTGTATGAGCGTTGTGCTCAGTACAAAAAAGACGGTGCTGACTTTGCTAAATGGCGCTGTGTGTTGAAGATCACTCCCACTACTCCCTCCAATCTTGCCATTATTGAGAATGCCAATGTTCTGGCCCGCTACGCCAGCATCTGCCAGATGGTGAGACAATTTATGGCCTGTTTTGCTTTGAACATCGAGTAGCTACATAACACAATTCATAGTTTTCAGTTACGTAACATCCATAAAGCTTTAGTACTCCTGTCAATTTTCCTTCTGTTTCAAGCCACACATATTAAAGTCACCACTCAAAAGAAGAAAGATATGTGAACAAAGTGCAAGCACTTTCGTTCCATGCAGGGCTGCCATTGCTAAAAACAGCTGGACATTTTGAAACACTTAACTTGAAAAGCACTTAACGTGGCTTTGATAGTGATATTAAAAGATTAAAAGAAAATTTGTGTAAATTCTGGGTTCATTGGTTCATCAAGGTGTGTCATGATTCATTTATATTTATTGCTGTTGTCTTTTTTATATTCACTGCTGCTGCCAGCATGGTATCGTGCCCATTGTGGAGCCTGAGATCCTGCCTGATGGTGACCACGACTTGAAGAGATGCCAGTATGTGACAGAGAAGGTCCTGGCAGCTGTGTACAAGGCTCTGTCAGACCACCACGTGTACCTGGAGGGAACCCTGCTAAAACCCAATATGGTGACCGCCGGTCACTCTTGCTCCCACAAGTACGCCCCTCAGGAAATTGCAATGGCAACCGTCACCGCCCTGCGTCGCACTGTTCCCCCAGCAGTTCCCGGTGAGTCGAACACACTCACAAACACACGCTCGCACAGCTCATCATCTTGTTAAAACATACACTATATCTTAAAGGGATAGTTCACCCAAAAATGAAAATTATCCCATGATTTACTCACCCTCAAGCCATCCTAGGTGTATATGACTATCTTCTTTCAGACAAACACAATCAGAGATATATTTAAAAATATCCTTAGTCCTCCAAGGTTTATAATGCTTGTGAATGGGGGGAAGTCAAAAATAATGCATCCATCCATAAAAAAAAGTAATCCATACGACTCCAAGGGGTTAATAAAGGCCTTCTGAAGCGAAGCGATGTGTTTTTGTAAGAAAAATATCCATATTTAAAACTTTATAACTTCAAATAACTAGCTTCCAGCGAACTACCGTACGCAGAATGCGCAAGTTGATTTGCGGTGGAAGAGTATCCTTTGACCTGACACACAACGTAATGACGAACGCGGATAGATTTACTGGTTGTTTACTTTTATTATGGATGGATGCATTATTTTTTACTTCAAAACGCGGCCCCCCATTCACAACCATTATAAACCTTAGAGGACTAAGGATATTTTTAAATATATCTCCGATTGTGTTCATCTGAAAAAAAGATAGTCATATACACCTAGGATGGCTTGAGGGTGAGTAAATCATGGGATCATTTTCATTTTTGGGTCAACTATCCCTTTAATTTCTGTGTTACTCCCAAAATACAGATATTCAGCCTTATGTAGTATATGTTGAATGTAAACTGAATTAAATGTGATATATTATCATTATTATCTGAAGCTATCTGAAGTATCCATTTATAATCTACTGTATAAATTAGTGCATTTTAAGAAGACACACAACTCAAACCTTTATCATCTTCTTCACCAAAAGGCATCACCTTCCTGTCTGGAGGCCAGAGTGAGGAGGAGGCCTCAGTCAATCTGAGCGCCATCAACCAGTGTCCCCTGAAGAAACCCTGGGCCCTCACCTTCTCTTACGGCCGTGCCCTGCAAGCCTCCGCACTGAAAGCCTGGGGGGGCAAGAAGGAGAATGGCAAGGCCTGCCAGGAGGAATTTGTCAAGAGAGCCTTGGTACGTAAACAACCTTACAGTGCCAATTAACAGTTATAATCAGTGTTGCTTGTTCTGCTTATTATAACTGTTTTTGTGTATTTTTAGACCCCATAGCATACAGTAATAAAGTATGACAGACCACTCATAGCAGCTGTCAAATACCCCCACCTACAGTTTGAACCACACTCTGCATGATGTCATTATTAATCACCATAGTTTGTTTTTTCTTTCCTCCCATGTTCAAAATACCACTGCACTTAGCTGTAATGAGAGTGAAACAGGTCTTGCCCACTTTTTCAGCAATCACTACATTAGAAACTTTGATTTGAAGCAAAAAGGTATGGAAATGAATGTTGTGATGTTATGTCCATTAAGAGGTGCATCAATTTTTGGTTAAGAGTCAAGCATTCCAAAGACCTTCAATGAATGTAAGGTCTGGACTCATAAAATGATTCTTCATGCTCCCTCCCAACCATTCTTTCACAATTTGAGCCTTTGTTATACTGGAATATGGCCATGATGTGTCTTCCTACATGGTTGTTTAAGAAATAAAAAGCTACACACTCCATCATTTAGGGTTAGAAGAACTGTTGCAAAACAAATAACATGCTAGAAACATAATAATCACTGCAATAATGATCCAGTCATAGACTCTTAAGCATTTGCAAATTTAAATCCAAACAGCGACTTAAATAGTTTGAGAGCGTAGGGAGACTAACTTGATTTCATAATTCGCTTTATGGTTGTAGACGGACACTAAAGAGTTGTTTTGGCATGATTTGACGGTTAGATTGGTGGAGATTTTGCAGAATTGATCGTTTTTCAAGCACCTTATTACGACCTATATTTACATTTTAAAGTCAGGCGCCCTCTAGCTGGCGTAAAAATAATGACAGTTAAATGCAATGTGTGGACTTTTTACACCATTTGTCCTATTTCCATTTAGCAAAACTCATTTTTTTATTAACGACTACACCCACCCCAACCCTAAACGTACCCTTTGTGATTTATAGTGCATATACACTTTATGAGCACATACGTTCCCTAGGATCGAGCCCACGATCGCATGATCACATGATTGCATATAACCTGAAATATGAGGCAGATAAAAGGGAACAATGCATTAAAATGAAAGTGTCCTGTTGTTGATGGGGCGCAACTTTAGTAAACGCTCCTATGGGTCGTATTTCAGGGAAGTGACAGACGACCTATATAGGCGTATTGGTTGGAGAACATGTTGGTCTTTCACCAGGAATTCCACTGTTAAACACGATTATTTACAAAATTAATTGAAAAAAAATGTGGTTTGATGGCTTCAACAAAAGCATATAACATCAATTTACAACTTTGTAGGTCACAGTAGGTTGATTTTTAAAGTGCCCTATTATGCTTTTTCTGATATTACCTTTAATGTATTGTGTAAAGTTTCAAAGATCAAAGTACATGATAATTGGAGTTATTGTCTCACAAATGAAAGAACCGATTCTAACCTGCCGGAAATGAATCGTCAGTAATTTCAGTCCTAATTTCTGCACAAACCTACGTAATAATGTAACAAATAATGCATAATGCCAGCCTATGGTCTACTTTGACCCGCCCTCAAACACTGTAGTTGTAGCTGAGGCCTTTAAGAAGACATTTTTCTTGCTGCAAAAGCAAATCCACTTTGCATGCACTTCTAAAGGATGAGGACTCATGCAGGAATTGATACGAAGTGCTGAGGAAGCCTCTAGAGCTGAAATTCAGATATGGTAATAGGTAATGGTAATTTTTTTTTTTTTTTACCGACACACTCTGTATGCGTTAGAACAATCACAACTGAATGGGCCGTCTGACCAATCAGAGCCAAGAAGACCAATCACAACAAACTGAGCCATCTGACCAGTCAGAGCAGAGTAGGCTTTCTGAAGGGAGCGGTTTAGAGAGACCGAATCCTTTATCGAACCATTTCAGACACTGTGAGAAAAGAGGTGATGCTGCAGTGTATATTATGAGAAAATTAAAGTGTTTTTTGGCTTTGAATGCATGTAAGCCTATTGTAGGACACCTCTGAAACAAAATTAGGAGCCTTTAAAATAGCATAATAGGGGCACTTTTAAGGTTTATAAGTTATTGTTAAAAATCAAATCCCCTATGGAAAAAATGTATGGGATTCTTACTTCCAGTACCCGACTTTTGCATTCTATCAAATGTGTTTTGATTGGCTGTAATTTAGTTGAGTCACACAGAATTTTTGCTTTCAATAAGAAGACAGTGACATTCTTTGCAAACATTTTTGACACCCAGCTCACTGTTCCTATATTTAATAAACCCATGTGTTGATTTCCTCTACAGAACAACAGCGCAGCAGCCATTGGTAAATATGTCTCCAAAGGAGACACTGGAGCTGCGGCGGGAGAGTCTCTGTTTGTGGCCAACCATGCTTATTAAAAAAAACACAACTGACCGCACCTCTATTGACTCATCTGTCTGTTCTGTCACGTACACAGTGTGATGAATAATTTCTGTGACCCTTACTCACTGTTATTCCTGTAGTCATTTTTCCACTGTCATCTGACAATGATGTCACAGTAAAGAAGTATCATTGTAACTGACCAAACAGAAAAAATCCTCTTGGCCGCCCCCGTTTCATGCTGTCATTCTACTGATCTGTCCTATTTCTATGGCTGCAACCCTTACAGTTTTGCATCTGTTGTTATCTTTTTCACTATATAATTTCTTTTGGCAAAAGAATAAAGAACCAACCTACCAACACATAGTGTTTGATTGCCTTCACAAGTTTGTGATCTCTGTATCATCAACTTTGAATGTTGAAAATTGCATTACTTTATATATTAAATGTATAACTATCCAATTAAGTTCTGTGTCTTTGCTGTTTCAGATCACAGACTGACTAATTTAATGATTATAAACCTGCCCATGAAAAGTCTAATATATAATCGGAGAAAACAATCTGTTAGCATTCCTAGCATCTCAATGGCATGTGCTCAACAGGCCCAAAAATATGTGACCTAGATTTATACAAAACCTTTAAAATCTCATTTTTGTACTATAATATGACATTTTTGCAATTCATGTGTTGCTTGCAAAAAAAAAAAAAATTCACCACACAGCTAAATTTGAACAGCTGTCAGAGGAGAAAGTTGTTTACAGCATCTACCAGCCTATGCTAGCTGCTCGTGTTAACCACACAAATGGCTTCAGGAGCTTTAATTTTCAAAACATTTTTTTAAGCATTTTCTATGTCCTTCTTCATGTCATTCAGAATTCCACTGTATATTTTCTCTGTCACACATTCATTTTCCCCTTAACCTGTTAGCTCAGAATTGCATGTGTGTGTGTGAGTCAGTTTTAAGTGACTATGAGTGTGAGGAAGTTTGAGATGAGTGCAGTGAAGAGAATGATAAAACTAGAGTAGAGTGAGAAGTGAACTGTGGCTGAGCATTTAAAGCTGCCGTCAGTGCCATTGGATGAAAAGGTCACAAAGCCAATGGCGGCTCCTTCCACGTTGTCTGTGACCCAAGTGTTGAACTCAGAGACACGTGAAAACACCTCTGGGAACCCTTCTATGGCACAGCCCAGGTCCGTCCCAAAACTTGTGATCCCAGCCTGGACCCACACAGAACCCTGTTTGCACTGTAATGGACCTCCAGAATCTCCCTGCAGAGGGAAGCAGAGAGCAGACAGAGAACCAAGACAAGTGAACATGCAACAGCAGGGTTGTTTAAAATCACCATGAAATCAAAATTAAAGATTCCTATTTATATTACAGTATTTATTATAAATTACTTATCCATGCACATCATTTTTTTATTTTTTTTATTTATGTGCCTCATAATATTTAATCAAAATAATTTCCATCTCTGACGTTGTGTTTAATAGCGTAAAGGCGGGACAACCTGTCACTCACATGAGATCGACCAATAGCAAAACACAAACATCTAATCATCCAATCAATTCCCCATGGACAAAATCAAGCCCCGCCCTACATTTTTTTCAAGAAGTCCTTTCAGTCGGTTCATATATGTCACAATAGGGAAGAAAAGACTATCGCAACTTATGTTTCATGCCGACTTTAAAATAAGATAGAGAGACACAAAGGAATAGTTCACACTTTTGGTCTGTTCCTAATGCAATTGCTATTATATGGCTTTAGAAGACTTGTAAGTTACTACACGACTTTACAACTTGTAATTAATGTCATATAGAATACTTTCAAGATACTTTTTATGGTGCTGTTTCTCATTTTGGAGCTTGACATCCCAGTCCTTGATTACCGTATAAAAATATATGAATAGGCCTATATATAAAAAAAGAGTGCCCAAAGAATATACTTAAAAAATTTAATGACAGAATTTTCCTTTTTTGTTTGACTCACCTGACAGGTTCCTTTGCTCTTTCTCCCAGCACATATCATCTGTGGTGTGATTGTAATACCACGTACTGTCTTATACTGGCAGCTACATTGTGAGCTGCCCACAACTGGGATTTCCACCTCCTGAAGTGTCTGAGGAACCGGCAACGCCTCTTTCATACACAGAGAGAGTTCGTGTGTGAATAACATGTTTACCTTGCTGAAAAAAAATGCAAACATATCCAGCCTAAGTTGGTTGGCTGGTCTTTCAGCCTTGTAAGCTAACTAACTAAAAACCAGCTGAACACCAGTTTAGCCAGGCTGGGAGACCAGTTTCACTAGCTTAAACCAGCTACATACAGCTTAAAGGAACACTCCACTTTTTTTTGAAAATAGGCTCATTTTACAACTCCCCTAGAGTTAAACAGTTGAGTTTTACCGTTTTCGAATCCATTCAGCCGATCTCCGGGTCTGGCGGTACCACTTTTAGCATAGCTTAGCATAGTTCATTGAATCTGATTAGACCGTTAGCATCTCGCTCAAAAATGACCAAAGAGTTTTGATATTTTTCCTATTTAAAACTTGACTCTTCTGTAGTTACATCGTGTACTAAGACCGACGGAAAATGAAAAGTTGCGATTTTCTAGGCCAATATGGCTAGGAACTATACTCTCATTCCGGCGTAATAATCAATGAACTTTGCTGCCGTACCATGGGTGTAGGAGGCGCAATGATATTACGCAGCGTCTCTCACAAATGTTTCCATGGTTGCAAGGCACGCTCCCTGTGCAAGCAGAGGGTCACAGGCGCTGCGTAATATCATTGCGCCTGCTGCACCCATGGTATGGCAGCAAAGTTCATTGATTATTACGCCGGAATGAGAGTATAGTTCCTAGCCATATTGGCCTAGAAAATCGCAACTTTTCATTTTCCGTCGGTCTTAGTACACGATGTAACTACAGAAGAGTCAAGTTTTAAATAGGAAAAATATTGAAAATCTTTGGTCATTTTTGAGCGAGATGCTAACGGTCTAATCAGATTCAATGAACTATGCTAAGCTATGCTAAAAGTGGTACCGCCAGACCCGGAGATCGGCTGAATGGATTCAAAAACGATAAAACTCAACTGTTTAACTCTAGGGGAGTTGGAAAATGAGCCTATTTTCAAAAAAAGTGGAGTGTTCCTTTAAACTAGCCAAGACCAAAATACAGAAACACCATTAATGGAACACATTCTAACACAATCTCTTGGCTGCTTATGTGACCACAACAGGGTGTGAGATCTTATTTAATTTTAAGTTAAAGCTCTAAAAAACTGGAAATAAATAAAAACCACAATTTACTAAAACTAAGACAGAAATAAAAATAAATTAAAACTAAATAGCAATATTAAAAAAAAAAAAAAAACTAATAAAATGACAAAAGCACATAATAAAACTACTAAAAATTAAACTAAAATTAACACTATAATACAACTAAAATAACACTTCAACAAATATCTTTAAATTGTGAATTGCTAGTTTTGGGACACTCACGGTTTTTGCCAATGTTTCCCCAACCTGTAGCCCAGCAGGTTGTGGCGTTGTGAAAGACACTCTCTTTGGATGCCAGGCAGACCGGACGAATGTATTGAGTGAAGGTCACAGGTTGACTCAGTTTCATCAGGGAGATGTCATTATTGAGAAGGGTGTCGTTGTACTTTGGATGGACGATGATGGACTGAATACCAACTCTCACTTCATTTGCGTTGGCAACAGACGTGCTCTGGGTTTCTCTTCCCAAATACAATGTCCAACGGTTGACGTTAGTACTGTTGCAATGAAGAGTTGGAAATAAACATTTGCTTTAAGCTAGAGAAAAGTAAATTGGCAAGCAGGTTTATGGAAACAGTTTAAAACTTAAGTTCACGAAAGATTCAAAAATCATAAAGTGGCCCTTCTTACGAAACAATGCAGTGAGCAGCTGTCATCACCCATTGGCTGTGGATCAGGGTTCCCCCACAGATATGTCCGCCATTGTAATGTACACTGACCTGCCAGGGCCAGTTACCCGCAGGGGCATCTGTGCCGCCAACTATACGTGTATTTAGAGGAGCTACCCCACAATCTGCAGACAATAAATTACAGATTACAAATTAGGGCTGCACGATTAATCGGAATATAATGAAATCGTGATATGACTGGGGCAATTGTCAAATCGCAAAAAACTGCTGTTTAAAGGGGGGGTATCACACAGTTTCTGCCATCTTGAGTACATATAGAGTAACAATGCATCCTTCATACCTCCGAAAAGTCTTTAGTTTTGTCATATTTATAAAAGATAGATACGCTAAACCAAGTCTTTCCGGAAAAAGCCGAGCTCCTGGAGGCGTGTCTGCCATCAGTGCCGTGGGCAGAGCTGAAGAGCGCGCAGCTTCTGCGATGTCTGCTAGCTGCGACATCATTATAAATACAAAGGGAACAAAAGCATTCGTGTTGTTTACATTATATGCACTTGCGCGCCGATTGCCAACAAAACACAGACATCTGATGCAGCTTTACTCACCACCCGTGATCTGCAAATCCAGCACCGAACTGGGACAAAGTATTCATCACCGAAATCCCGGGAACAAACAAACATACGTGCGCAACTCCGTTGCTGCCCCGGAAAAACAAACTTCATCCTCTGTTCCCTTAACACTGGGTTCTTTGGGAAGCTGAAAAGGGTAATCTTTCCCTCACAACCAAAAACACACTCCTTCGGCGACAGGAGCTGCATCTCATTTCGGAGGCTTTGTCCTTCGGAGATCGCATTTGAAGGCTGAATACTTCATCAAGGATGTCATATTTAAGAAAAGTAACCGTAATAAAATTGACTGATATTCATTGTGAGGTGTAAAATACTGTAATTTCTTTCTTACGTTGCAATCTAACGGTTATTTTTCTTAAATGAGACCGATGATGTATGCAGCCTTCAAAGGGTGCAGCCCCTGAATTGGGACACAGCCATTGTTGAAAAATCTCTCGGCTTCCGTATCCCAAACGAAACACGTTGAAGGGCGTGCTCTTGCTCTTGTTCTGGGTGATGTGTGTGCGCACGCTTATCAGGGAGAAGTGCCTATAGAAGGAATTCCGCCCTTTATTACGTGATAAAGGGCCATACTAGAAAAAAACTCTCCGAAACCGGAAGTAGTCATTTGGCACAGAAATACTCCGTCATACGTCCAACTCGTGTTTTGAAACTTTGGCCATGTTTAGCATGAGAATCCAACTCTTCAACAGTGTAAATAAATATATGTATAGATTGCATGTTTCAGAGTGAAGCCTGACAGCTCATTATCATCTTCCCGTACTTGTAATGAGAAGCGCTTATCAACAAAAGAGAAGGACTCCCTGTGGTTTTCCTTAAGACGACCATAAATATTAGTATTGCAGTTTTACAGGTGTTATGTAAAATAAGATCAAATAAAAATAATATTTATTTATTTTACAATGAACTGATGCAATAGTAATATTTCTTAGTTTGTTTGTTTTTTCAGTAATTTTTATATTTTCATTTAGTACTAATTATAATAATAATAATAAATTAATTATTAATTGAATTAATAATTAAATTAATTAGAAATTATCAGGGCCAATCACAAAAAAAGCATGATGAGTTATGAAAGCATAGCTGGGAGCTTCGGAGCAACTGCAACAATGAGTAATTAAAGGCAATTTTATATTATTTTTGTCAAAATGGCTGAAAAATCACAAATGCAATCACTTGTAATATGATTGCATTGCTTATCACTTTTTGACCAATAGGTGGTGCTGTAACCAAATTGATGTTGTGTGGTCAGTGTGAGGAGACAATGACATATACAGAGTTTGGTGTTACTATGCCAAAGCGTTGCAGAGTTACAGCCTCAGAATCAGCTTGGCACTATGCCATCAGTTTCTTTGATGAGTTATTTGAGAACAGTTTGGTCTATCAAAAAGCTTTTAATTACTTTTTGCCGACATGGTCTGTAGATGATCTGAGCCAATTTCTGTGAAAATCGGACCAACAGTGTAGGAGGAGTTTGAATAAGTAGGTTTTCAAAGAAATTGTGGAAGCAAGTTCGACCGAAAGTGGCATAACTGGTTTCGTTGTTCTCAGTGTGACCCAAGTAATCTATCAAGACCAGTTTCATTAAAATAGGCAAAATTAACCAAAATCTATTAGCATTTTTTGATGTTCTTTCAGGGCATGGTCCTGATGACACAGAGTTTCATAACGATACACTTATGCGTTCATAGAATACAGCATTTTACATCAAATTTCAAAATGTCCGATGCCCAAAATGGCAGACATGGGAAAATTGGGAATCATTTGACTCGGTATGCTGCACTGAATCAAAAGAGCCCAGTTTTTATTTTTTGGTTTATAGTTATAAGCAAAAGTAACCATTTTACACATCTGTGCCGAAACACTGCATGTATAGCCTCAGGTCATGCTTGTGATGACATGTACCAAGATTTCCCTGCAAACATGCCCCTGCAGGGCCCATGCTGGCTTTTTGCAGGCACAGTGGGCTAGGGCCAGCCCACACCAAACCTAAACAGGCCCAGTGTGGGCTTGTCCAGGTGGGGCCCACAGATTTGGGCTCACTGCAGGCTCTCTGTGATCAGCCCACACTAGCGGACTGCCCACATTAAGCCCATGATGGCCCAGTGTGGGCCAGCCCGTTCGGGACCAGAGCAACTTTTGTACCTTTGTACCTTTACTTATTACAATCCAGTTTGACTATTTCTTTCATATAAAACTTTTAGATGTTGATGTTTTATTGAAAATAGTCAATTTTGAAGTCACCGTTATGCTTGCTTTAGTTGGGCTCTTGACCCTTGACTTTTCAGCATCAGTTGTTCTCTGGCTGCTGTAACTGTATGTTTCTGAATAGGGCTGCACGATTTATCGCGATAAAATCGCACGCGATATGGCAAAGGATGTGATTATTTAATGCGCAGCTTGTCAGATAGCTGATCAGTAGTAAATACTTCTCCATCTGAAAGCCAGAGGGCGCTCTTGCGCAGAAACTCAAAATATGCCCTGCAGCAGAAGAAGATAACACGCATCATATTGCTGTAGCTGAATAAACAGAAGATTGAAACGCTTTGATTGATTAAACATGACTAATAAAAATACGACTGCCTTATTCTGTGTAAGAAGCCACATCATCTCACAGAAGGATGCTCAACTGTCGTTATGAAGTGAATTTGGAGTAAAACGTTATTAAATGTTGTCTTTTGTTGGACAAGATGTTAATAAATGCTTCTCATGTCTGAAAAGATGTTTGACGCGTGTTGCTTTTTCAAATGTACATTATAAGTGACTCAAACTCGCAGTGCTTTCAGATGGATTAGTATTTGGAGCCATACTTCATTGACAAGCCGCGCATAAAAAAACAATCGCAGCCTTTGCGGTTTCATAATCGCACTAAGAAGCGATAATCGCGTTCAAGTTCAATATTATTTTTCGTATCGTGCGATATATCGTGCAGCCCTATTTCTGAAGCACGTTTGTTTTAGAAAAAATTGCAAGAGAAATTCTGGTTAGATGAAGTTGATTACTTATTGATGATTCAATCATCATGTAATGGTCAGAATCAAAGAGATTTACATTTTACAGAGTTGGATTTAGGGAATATTTGAGTGTCAGACGCCCCTGACAGTCATTGACCATTTCTTTTTTATCGATCTTTAACCGTTATTTTCATTAATGGTAAACGTGTGGCACCCTGTGCTGTCAGATTTATCACATTTTGAATCATAATCACAATTTTTAATCAGAAAATTGCAATGAAATTTTTTCCCTCAAACCCTGCAGCCCTATTACCACAATATAACTTGTGTATGATTCATTTTGTGCTGCTCTTACCATATGTCTGTGCATTTGAGCCTGCGGAGAAAAGAGAAAACAATTTAAAACTTTCAAAGAATTTTCCTAAATGACAGTTCAACAGAAAGGAAGAAAGACATGAAATGCTAATAATAACTTTTCAAATAAATGGATCTTCCTTTAAGGATGATTTGATATTCATGAAAAACAAAATAGTGATTAAGAAAATATTCTGTAGTGAATCTCATGGAAATTAACATTTAACATTAATTAACATTAACATTTGACTCGGCAAACACATACTGTATATACTCATGATCAAACTTACCCTCCATACTCATCATGGCTATGAAGCTGAGCAAGATCACTGACAACTCCATGGCTGAAATGAAATGTTGTGAAAGAATAGTGTCTTACCTCTTTTATTCTCTTTAGATCCCCTGTTTGACATGTCTTTCTGGTCAATAACAAGTAGACGAACTTTTCGTAATAAAACAGGTTTGACTCGTCTCATTCTTAAATGAAAGTATGCACAATGACGGTGAAGCCCATAATAGCTAAAGCACAACCTATATCCTTTACCTTTAAATACACACAATTAATACTTGCATGGTTTGCACAACTTGACAAAATTAAAGTTTGATTTCAAATTAGTTGATGATATTCAACATATTAATTTAATATATTTAGTTTTTTCTTTACACAAGGGCATCTTTACTGACATTGCTGCCACCTTGGTAACCAAGTGGATTAACTTTATTTATTTATTTATCCATTATAAAGCAGTATCAAAAATACGACATTATCTTTATTATTAAAAACTACATCTTTAATAGTAAACAGTAAAACATGGCATTCCAATTCTTTCCCCAGGTAATTATAGGTGTGCTAATTGCACCAAGTGTGCACCTCTCATAGACAGAGAAAGTTTGTGCGTGATTGAAATGTTTCCCTGCTGAAAAAAAAGGTCAGGTTTGGCTCTCTGTGAACATCACCTGAAAGAGAAATAAACAGACATGAGGAATTAATAACAACAACAATAATATAATAACCCAGATTACATGAGCAGAGGTGCGGTACTGAGCCACGGGTGCAGTCAAATATTGGAGGAGTAGGGGATGGAGGCGGGTATGACGAGCGCAGTGCGGTGATCAAGCAGCTCTGAACGCTGGAAGGTGTATTTGAAAGACGTCTGAAAAGTAATCCCTATTGGACAGTGTTAATTTTGACAGCAAATTTTGATTTAGTTTTAGTCATAGTCTTTTGACTAAAATGCCATTTAGTTTTAGTTATATTTTAGTCATCAGAAATTATTTTAGTTTTAGTCTAGTATTAGTCAACTAAATATCATAAGATTTTAGTCGACTAAATCTACAGTAGATTTAGTCAACTAAAATCTAATTTAGTTAAATTGTAATGCATTAAGTAAGCATTTCTCTAACAATACACAGATCCTATACACTGATATACTCTCTAAACTGTTTATGTTCACTTAAGACAACCAACTGTACTTTACTCGCCAAAGCAGACGGTTTTTGACCGTTTAAGTGCAAAAAGACATGAAAGAGAGCTCAATTCAGTACTTGTCAGGGATTGACACACTTATCATTGAGGTACTATTATAGTTTTTGTTTAAAATTTTGATTAGATTTGATTTTTAGTTTTTCTGCTTTCATTGTAATTTTAGTTAAAAGTTTTAGTAATTTTTTGTGTTTATGTATTTTAGTTTTTGCTTTTAAATGTCTATATAGTTTTTTTTTTATTTCTGTTTTAGTTATTTTAGTACATCAGGTTAAGCTAAAGCTTAGAAACTAGATGCAATAAAATAAGTTTTTTATATTTATTTTATTTCAGTTAACGTTTATTTCAAGTAATGAAGATTTTTTATGGTTTTAGGTTTAGTTAACAATAATAACCCTTATACCTATAAAATATATAGAATAATGTGTCAAAAAATGTTCTTAGTCTTTCCTTCCTCTGACAGAAGATACAGCAGTTTACTATGAATTAAATAGAAATTAAATTAAATACAGTTTATTGTGTAAACAAAATAACAATAATGACCAGGAAAAAATAATAATTATAAACCATCCCGAAATACACCGTGTGTCATAGTCACCGTCTGTCTCACCTTCCCCGGACTCCACTTCCCAGCATCCCTCTGGTTCCTCACCTGCACTCCATCTGCAATCACTGATCACCACCAGCTGTCACTCATCATCTGCACCACTTAAAAGGCCCTCACACACTTCACTCAGCGTCTGGTCTCGTCTATGGATTACACAATGTCTTACCTACCTGAACTCCTTACCTGATACTCACCTAAGTTTCCCGATTCGTCTCCCTTCGTCTCCCTTCGTCTCCCTTCGTCTCCCTTCGTCTCCCTTCGTCTCCCTTCGTCTCCCTTCGTCTCCCTTCGTCTCCCTTCGTCTCCCTTCGTCTCCCTTCGTCTCCCTTCTCCGTTCCCCGTGGATCCTTCACCTGCAAAAGACAACATCTGTTATTTCTTCAGCTAAGTGACTGTTCTAAGTGCTTGCTCATTTACTCACCTGCATTCTCCGTCTGCCAGTTTCCGTGCCTCTGAACTAAATAAACAACCTGTTATACGCTTACCTGTCTGCCTCCGTCTGTGTCCCTGACACCGTGACTCTTATTCTGAAATGTCTGCAGTCTACACTGTAGCAGTAGCAGTCTGCTCATTTAAGCTCAGATGAGGAAGATAAAATATGCATTCTTACAACCGTCTAAAACATACTACCATATAAACATCGTGTAGTAAACATTGTCATAATTCATCAACATTAGCTCATAAGCAATCACTTGGCATAAATGTGCGCTATTCATTGATTGCGAAGCAGTCTGAAGTGCTGCTGGACGAGCCTGTAGAGCGCGCAACAGCGCCGCTTTTTCCCGCGGTTAGATCAGCACGGTACACTTCAAATGTGCGCATCTTCCACACAGGACAGCTGTCCTGACTGGATATCTTCCCAAATCGTCCCTCTCTATCATTTTCGTCTCGTTTTTATTCCTTGACGAAAATTAGAGTCGATTTTAGCCATAGTTTTAGTCATTCAAAACGCATTTTTATTTAGTCATCGTCTCGTTTTCGTCAGTGAAAAAAATGTCGTTGACGAAAATTGACATTATTCATCAACGAAATTAACACTGCTATTGGATGGCATGGATCAGCTGAGTGTCAGCTGACGCGAGCTTGAATGACGTGTCTTGCCAGAATTGACGCTATACGCTTGATTTCTGTCAGACCACTATCGTCAAAGAGTTATTAATGATAACAAAGAATGTTAGCAATAAAACAATTTAAATTATAGCAATAAGCGATAGCAATTTAAGGTTGGTGGTATGAAACTGTTCTGGACAAAACTCCCTGCTCATTCAAGCAGCCATGCCTGGACAGAACAGGGAGCGCAGCGGTACATTTCCCCCAAAACAAACCATCCCCCAACCATATTAAATGATAAAGGTAAATGAGCAGCCTTAAGCGTATGCGATTAATACGGACAGCTGTGAATTGCGCATAGCATCCTAAGCGAACCAGCCGGAGGTGGTATGATTCTTGCAACAAGCATGTTGCTGAGCGCATAGCAACAAGCGTGTTGCCAATTGAGTATTGTGCACCTTGGCAGCAAGCATGCTGGATCAGCTGATGCGAGCTTGACTGACGTGTCTTGCCAGAACTGACGCTATACGCTTGATGTGTGATTTTTGGCATATATCTGAATTTGAAAAACAGTTAAGTACTGTGGTGAAGAGCAGCTTTTTCAAACTAGGCCAAATAGCCAAATTAAAATCTGTGCTCTCATTTAAGGATTTGGATAAAGTTATCCATGCCTTCATCTCTTTCAGACTTGGCTGCGAGGCTTCTGACTGGCACTAGGAGGAGGAAAAGCATTTCACCTGTCCTAGTGTCTCTTCATTGGTTACCAGTGCAGTATAGGATTCATTGTAAGATTTTACTATTTGTTTATAAAGCGTAAAATGGTGTAGCCCCATCATATTTGACCAAACTTCTCAGCTACCAACAATCTTCTCGGTCTCTCAGATCCTCTGATAAACTTTTCCTGCATATACCTCGCTCTCGCTTTAAGTATAAGGCCTTGAAGACTTTCCTTCCTGTTTTTAAATCACGGCTGAAAACTTATCTGTATTCCTTTGCATTTGGATAAACTGTATTTTGTGTTTTTTTTTGTATTGGTTATTTGTCCCTCTCATTTTTATTCTCTTACCCCTTATCTACTTTATTTGCATATGTACAGCATTTTGTAATACACTAGCTGTTTTTAAATATGCTTTATAAATAAACTGACCTTGACCTTGACCAGACTCTTATCCAAATCTGAAGGAAGAATGACGACATGACATGACCTTATAGTCATGCCTATTACTTCAGAGTTATGAAACACTCATTTGTTATTAAACCACTCACTTATTAAAGGAACATACACTGTACGAAATGATTTTTCAAAGTTGTAAATAAAACCAAGATTATTGGAGTATGTTTTACAAGAAAATAGCCTGCAGTTACAGTCTTTCTACTTCTTAATTCCACATTTAATTTAATACTTGCCCTTTCTTTGTAATTATGTGTGCAGTTTACTAGCAATTTCTGTGTGAAAATTGTTTAAAAGTAAATCCTACACTTTTTTTTTTTTTTTTGTACAAAGTGTACAAAGGCTGATCTGGTTAGCTGTTATCCCCTACTGGTAGATGCTTTAACTACATCATTTAGGTAAAATGCATCTTTATCCATTGACGGCCAGTCAAAAGCAGCCATGTATTCTGGTAAATAAAAAAAATAAAAAAATTATAAACATGACCCTGTCTTTGCAATGGATAAATAGATGCAAGGTAAAAACAAAAATAATAATAATAAATAATAAAAATTCTGATAAATAAGAATTCTGAGCAAGTCAACAAGAAATTTAGACATTTTTTAATGTCTTTCTTTTAATTCAATGTTAATTAAAATGTGAAAGCCTAACTGTGGCCCCTTTATTCCTTTCTGAGGGGCCCTGTGTTCCTTATTTTCTCTCTCTCTTTCATTCCTTCTGTCACTGTAAATCTTCTTTTTACTCTTTTTCTTTGCAATATCTCTTTCACAACCATCCAGCCTAACTAAACTGAATTTAACTCTCTAGTTTCTTTTCTCACTGAGAAACTGTCAAAAACTTGAAAAAGGGAATAGACTGTCAGAATTAACAGAGCTTTATTTGCATGGTTTCAGATTTATCTAAAAAAAGGAAAGTATTAGTTGAAAAGACAGAAAGCAAGCTTTTGTGTTATGCGGTGATATCTATATTTATCTAATCTGTGGTGTTGTGCTTTGAGATAAGACAGGCTGTGATATATCACTGATTCAACTGAACACAAATGATTGTATCTTTATAGATACACCTGACTGGACAATAATACTCCAATCCACTAATAAAGCTGGTTATTGTGTGGTCACAGCTAAATATTGTATAGTGCAAGCTTCTAAAACTCTTTATTAGGTTAATGTTTCACCACAGGTGGAGACAGACCGGACGGGATGAAGTTGAATGGCTGAAGGTGTCTCCTCCGTGTCCTCCTACTGGAAGTACAGTTATTTTAACCGAGGCCCAAGATTGCTGGTGAACCCCATTTTGAGTTGGGTCACTATTCAGCATGAATGTAAATTAGTCCAGAACATTGGATGAAGGCCAGATTGAATTTTAAGTGACCACTGTCCTAAATGTGTCTTTGAACATCTCTCTCTCCCTCTCTTAGTACCCCGTGTTTACCCTCTTCACACCATTTAACTTTCTCTCTCTCTCTCTTAGTGATCAAACTGAATGACTGCATTGAACAGTAGATATGAAGTTTGTACACCCCCTTTTCACAAGCATTCAGTATCTTTTCCTTTGCCCGCTTGATCCCCGCCTACTGTCCGCTGCCCCTATATAAGTGTGTTTTTCAGGATGCAATACAAAGAGCAAGAAGCAATGAAAGAAAGGAATAGAGTAACGATAAGGAGTATGTTCACACTCCAGTAAATCGCCATGAAGTTTAAAGTCCTTTTCTATTTATGGCTGCTGGGCCTAATAAAACCAGGTGAGTATTGTTAAGGTTCTCTAAAGGCTTTGACATTCACTGTTGGAATACATTATATTTAAAGCTGTGCACATTTGTGCAATTTGTTCATGCGAATACAAGTAATAGATTAAAGCGAACCACAGAGCATTCAGTGCAAATGCTGGAACAACATTGAGACATGTGCTGTCAATTTTACAAAGATAATGAATTATACCGAGGGTTAATAAATTACACTTTAAGGCAGTGTAACAGTTTGAAATGCATGTTTCCCTCAGTAAAAGTGACATTTCTGTTATACAAAATTGCTCCTGAAATCAAAGCTTCAGGGAGTACAAAATTTAAATTGTCTTTATGAATAAAAAATGTGTGCTATATATTTTGTAATTGTCCTGAATTGAATTTTACAGTTTAAAACCAACTGGACATGTGTTACTGTTATGTGTTTACAATATTTTGCATTGTATTTGTATTTCCTACATTACTGAAGATAATGAAGACCTGAATGAGGAACAACTTGCCCAAAGATGAACAATTAAATACAGAAATGTCCAAGTTCATACATTACACTGACGTACTGTTTATTTCAGTATAAAATATTCCACAGCATTTGTTTAATCTAAATGGAAAATATATAAATAGTCCTAGATATTAAATAAACTAATGAACAATTCACAATGGCACATATGTGTTTAATAATAATAATAATAATTGTTATAGCCCTCTAATGTTGATTTAGTCTCCTAATTAAAATAATTTAATTATTTTTTATTTCCTGTTTTTAATGTAAATATTTATTTAGCGGACTTAGTGTCAATACAGCATGTCATTTTTACAATAGAGAACACTTGATCTTAAAATGACAAAAGCCAAGAAAGCTATTAGTATATAATGTGTAGTCTACGTACTGTATAGAGAGGTGTAGTAAGAAGACCTAGTTAATTATTATATAGCATATGAGTTTTATCCAAAACACTTGCAGTACACTTAATAAAGTGACAGTCCCCCTGCATTCAATTGATTTTTAAAAAAAAAAAAACATTTAAGTGTCTGATCCAGAGGTTTGATCATTTTTAAGCAGTCCTAAATCAAGCAGGCTTAAAGCAACTGCGCTTGTTTTTGGTTTAAAATGCCCCATTATGCTATTTTAAAGGTTCCTAATTTTGTTTTGGATGTCTCCTACAATAGTTTTACATGCATCCAAAGTAAAAAAAAAAACACATTAATGTTCTCATAATATACAATGCACATCACCTCATTTCTCTCAGAGTCTGAAAACAGTCTGTTCAAAGATTCAGTCTCTCTAATTGTTCGGACGGCCCTGTCTGTTGTGATTGTTCTACCGCTTACAGCATGTGTCAGAAGCGAAATGCCTACTACCATATTTGAATTTCATGAATTTCAGCTCCAGAAGCTTCCTTAGCACTTTTATACACAGTGATACTAACAGTAACAATGGCGTCGGTTTTACCGTATCAATTCCAGCGTGAGTCCTCATCCTATTGAAGTGCATGCAAAGTGGATTTTTCAGCGCTGAAAACAGCGTCTTCTCGACATGTCGACAACATGAATCAAAATCTTCGAGTCTCAGCTACAACTGCAGTGTTTGAGGGCGGGTCAAAGTATTCACGGGCAGCCAATGAAGACCATAGGCTGGCATTATGCAAATTTGTTACATTGTTACATAGGTATGTAACAGGAAGTGAGACTGGAATTGCTTCAGTTCAGAATCGATTCTTACTTTTAAGAGACAATAACTTTTTTTGTTGTGCACTTTGATCTTTAAGACTTTGTAGATCTTTAACATTTACAAACAGCTATATTACACACTGCATGAAAGCTAATATTCAAAAAAGCTTAAAGAGTGTGAAAATTGAAATGCTTATCATATTTTTCTGGCATTCTCTCAAACTCAGGCTCCTCTGCAGACGTCTCTGTGTCTCCGGGCTCCTCAGCTGTCCTTAACTGCTCCTTTACATTGCCGCCTCTAGTTGATGATTCACTCTTAAACATTACCTGGTCATTCAGTGGTTTAGTCATTGCCTCAAGAAATCACACTCAATCAGGCTTCTTCTTGAACACCACTGCTTCCGTCATTGGCTCCTTCCCACTCACTGTTTACAATGCCACTCCAGACCAGCAAGGGGTGTATGAATGTAGGGTGAGCTACAATGAAACCGATTACTCCACAGATGTGACTCTGACAATATTAGGTGAGTCTCAAGTACATCTCACATATGTCACTTGTACGAAATTAGTGGCTTTTGTTGAAAAACATAGAACCAATGTCCAACTTATTCATAAACATATCAAATACATATCCCAGAAAAGCTAAACCTTGGAGTTGCTTTCTAAATCTCTTACAGTTCCTCCACTGGTTTCCATCATCTTACCTGAAGTAGTCCTAAAAAGAAAAAATGTGTTTGAATGTTGGGCAAGGAGCTTTAGTCCTCCACAAATCATGTTTACCTGGACACGAGCAGGAAACAAAATCCATGAACCCCAAAAGCTGCAAGTGAACCGTACAGAGGACGGGCTGTACGATGCAGTCAGCTGGCTAACCTTGATCCCTGAAATCTCTGACCAGAACACAAGCTTTGGCTGTGAGGTGCAACATACAGCTCTGGTGAAACCTATCCTAGAGGAGTTCACGCCTCACATCAAAGGTATTCAGAATTTACACATTTGACTTGTAGATGTCATTCATTTGAAACAGGATGCAACTTCTGCGGCAACAGTACAACAAATTCTTTCAGCTTATTTAACATTAATTACATGCATTTCACCACTAAATCAAGTGGCTTCATCAGTTCATGTTTTGTGCAGAATTGTGCAACTCATGCTGTGGGATTTGCCTCAGGCATCAGCTGCAAATGATGAAGGAAATATCAGAATGTAATGGATAGGTTATGGTTGTTCTACTTTGAATACATGAACTTTCTACATAATTCCTAAACAATAGGTCTGCATTATCCAAGACCAGTAGATCAGAACACTGGACTTTTGTTCCTTCGCTTTGGTGACCTAATGCTACAAAAGGGCTTTTCACACTTGAAATAGTTAATGTCCTTATTTCCATATTTGTGTCATATGACACATTGCCAAAAGTACTATCAAGTTTATACTGAATGGACATTTCGGACTATAAAGATAAGAATGAATCATCAGGGCCATGCCAAGCATGGGGCGGGGCCCAGTATGAGTTACAGAAAGCCTTCGTGATCAGTCCATTCATGATCACCTTCCGGGGGGGGTTGTAATACTTAATTTCACTCTGCACATGTTTAGCACTGCAATGCGGGGTTAACACTGCAAAAGTGCTAACCCTACTCTGAAGCAGGGTTTCACAACCCCTGGTAAAAAGCGGCGCTAACCCAGCTCCTTTACCCAGGGTTAAAAGTGGAGTTTATAATGACTTTAAACTGTGGTTAAAGGAACACTCCACTTTTTTTGAAAATAAGCTAATTTTCCAACTCGCCTAGAGTTAAACAGTTGAGTTTTACCGTTTTCGAATCCATTCAGCCGATCTCCGGGTCTGGTGGTACCACTTTTAGCATAGCTTAGCATAGTTCATTGAATCTGATTAGACCGTTAGCATCTCGCTCAAAAATGACCAAAGAGTTTCGATATTTTTCCTATTTAAAACTTGACTCTTCTGTAGTTACATTGTGTACTAAGACCGACGGAAAATGAAAAGTTGCGATTTTCTAGGCTGATATGGCTAGGAACTATACTCTCATTCCGGCGTAATAATCAAGGAACTTTGCTGCCGTACCATGGGTGCAACAGGCGCAATGATATTACGCAGTTCCTAGCCATATCAGCCTAGAAAATCGCAACTTTTCATTTTCCGTCGGTCTTAGTACACGATTTAACTACAGAAGAGTCAAGTTTTAAATAGGAAAAATATCAAAACTCTTTGGTCATTTTTGAGCGAGATGCTAACGGTCTAATCAGATTCAATGAACTATGCTAAGCTATGCTAAAAGTGGTACCGCCAGACCCGGAGATCGGCTGAATGGATTCGAAAACGGTAAAACTCAACTGTTTAACTCTAGGGGAGTTGGAAAATTAGCCTATTTTCAAAAAAAGTGGAGTGTTCCTTTAAGCACAGTGTGAAAAGCCCTAAAGATTGTCGGGTAGAAGTCTTCTGTGGAGTCCGCATCAATGCTATTTCTGTAAAAGAATGCATTGAGTAAAGTGGGTGCTCATAAGCACCCTCCTGAATCATAAAACGACAAATGGGACACCCTATGTAGGGCACTTCAACTCCAGTCCTGGAGGGCCAGTGTCCTGCTGAGTTTAGCACTAACCCTAACCAAACACACTCAAACAAGCTAATCAAGATGTTCAGAATTACTTGCAAATTACAGGTGGGTTAAATTGGGATTGGTACTAAAGTCTGCAGGATACTGACCCACCAGGACTGGAGTTGAAGAGCCCTGCCCTATTGTATTGTAGACTTCATGAACATCCATTGGGATCATCGTCTGTGCTGGCCCTTATGACTATGAAGCAGTTGTTTCATTCTCTGATGTCTAAGAAAACGTTGGAAATGCATATTCATTTACTGAAGTCAGACTATGCCAGAAGTGTCCACTCCTGCTCCTGGAGGGCCAATATCCTGCCGAGTTTGACTCCAACCTACTCCAATTTACCTTTCTAATAACCCTGAAGACAATGGTTAGCTGGATCATAAGGGTTGTTTAATTAGGGTTGGAAATAAACTCTGCATGACAGTGACCCTTCAGGAGCAGGATTGGACACCCCTAGACGAGGCAATAGTTGCTTTCCAAAATCTTACAGACCATTCAAGGCCGAAATATTACTACGCATTCATGGTCATTTATTCATAATGTGGTTTTAATGGACTACTAGTAATATTTGATAAAGGCTTATTACTGATACTTTTAGTATATTACAATATTTTTATATTTTTTTAGTTCTCCCGATGGTCACTCTCTCCGCTGTTCCCTCATCTTCACACTCGTCTCCACTCACCCTCTCCTGTGACATCAGTGGGTTCTACCCTAACAACGTATCCATTCTATGGATCCAGAATGGAAAGGTTCTTCCCGAGCTTCCCTTGTCCATCCAGAATGAGGATGGAATGTATAGGAGACATCAATATCACACCTTGAGTGTGGAGGAGAGAAGCAGAGGAGGAGAGGTGAAATGTGTGGCCCAGCAATACAATGTGCAAGAACCTGCTTATGGAACCATTAACCTTTCCACTGTTGACCCACGTGGTATGTGACAAAGGACTTCACTTCTTATTTACAGTATTATGTTTTCAAATACAGTGATAAGCTGTGCCAAGATTAACAGGTTTATCGTGCTTCAGGACACAATGAACAAAGAGAACAGACTCTGGGCAAGGCTGGGCAACTCTGGCCCATGAGATCCACTTTCCTGCAGAGTTTAGCTCCGATTCTGATCAGGCTGTAGCTTTGCCCAAGTAATCCTGAATAGCAATATCAATCCTGAATTGATTAGTTTGTTCAGATGTGTTTTATTAGGGTTGGAGCTATGCCCTGCAGAAAAAAAGTGGATCTTGAGGGACAGAGTTGCCCACCCCTGTTCAATTGGGCACTCAAAGGAAAGAGTTTACATCAAGGGTGTTCTGGAGGACCACTTTCCTGTAGAGTAAAATCTAGTGATCTGGAATGCCTTGATTAGCTGGTTAAAGTGTGTTTAATTAAGGCTAGAGCTAAATTCTGCCGCAAATGGCCCTCCAGGAGGAGGACAGGACACCCCTAGTCTACTTTTGGTGCATTCAAGTTCTCATGGGAAGTTCATATAAGTACATTTTTTCAACTCTACATCTAGAAAATAATGAAAATTCCCACTCCTAGTTACAAATTTGTGGTGACATTCATGTGTGTTCAGCTCGTACATATGATCTTTCCGACATGACTTGAATGCTTCATTTGACTAGTGTTGTGTGTGAAATGGTACATGGAGAAAAAGTCTAATTATATTTACTGCTCTAATCTCTTTCAGGGCAAAACCCAGGTCTGAATAAGTCAGCCAAGGCTTCAGTAGCGATGATGATAATTTCACTCACCCTTGTTTTTTTGCTCTGCTTTGGATTTTCTTGGAAGAGAAGGGATGGTAAGTCTGGTAACACACTAATTACTTAATACAATATTATTAGTAAGCTTTCTGTTAGCATTCCCATTCATCTCAGTGGGAGTTGCTCGAATTGCCCATTCATCCCTGAAAAGTATGTGACATCTTTGCCAATCCGGAAACATTTTGAGCCAATAACCTGTGCTGTAAATGTGACTTGTCACTCTATATTAGAAGCAAGGGATCACGCTTTTCTTTTTTAGCACGGTCCTGCTAGTGCTGCATGGACATGCTAGCCCTGGAGGTAAATGCTACACTGCAAAAAAATGCTTTTCTTACTTAGAGTTTTTGTCTTGTTTCCAGTCCAAATATCAAAAATTCTTAAATCAAGAAGTGTTTTCTAGACAAGTAAAAATTCTTGTCTTGTTTTCAAAAAAAAATAAGTCAGAATTAAGCACGTTTTTCCTTAAAACAAGCAAAATAATCTGCCAATGCGGTAAGCAAAATAATCTTATTTTGGTTTGAAATAAGATTATTTCAAAATAATCGTATTAATCTTAAAGGGTTAGTTCACCCACAAATGAAAATAATGTCATTTATTACTCACCCTCATGTCGTTCTACACCCGCAATACCTTATCTTCGGAACACAAATTAAGATATTTTTGATGAAATACGATGGCTCAGTGCACTGTGCACTGCATAGACAGCAATTCCTCTCTCAAGAACCATAAAGGTACTAAAAACATATTTAAATCAGTTCATGTGAGTACAGTGGTTCTACTTTAATATTATAAAGCGACGAAAATATTTTTTGTGCGCCAAAAAAACAAAATAACGACTTTTTAACAATATCTAGTGATGGCCGATTTCAAAACACTGCTTCAGAGCTTTATGAATCTTTTGTGTCGAATCAGTGATTCAGATCACGTATCAAACCGCCAAACTGCTGAAATCACGTGACTATGGCACTCTGAACCATTGATTCGATTCGTAAAGCTCCGAAGCTTCATGAAGCAGTGTTTTGAAATCGGCCATCATTAGATATTGTTAAAAAGTCGTTATTTTGTTTTTTTGGCGCACAAAAAGTATTCTCGTCGCTTTATAATATTAAGGTAGAACCACCGTACTCACATGAACTGATTTAAATATGTTTTTAGTACGTTACCTTTATGGATCCTGAGAGAGGAAGTACCATTGCTGGCAATGCAGGCCTCGCTGAGCCATCGGATTTCATCAAAAATATCTTAATTTGTGTTCTGAAGATGAACAAAGGTCTTACGGGTGTAGAACGACATGAGGGTGAGTAATAAATGACGTTATTTTCATTTTTGGGTGAACTAACCCTTTAATCAAAATAGAGCAAACCACCTTTTGAAACTAACTTGGCTCATCAAATAACGGTTGTATCAATTACGTCTTACGCCACTAGTTGGCGACAAGTGACTGTTAAAAAATGTATTTGTTATCGAATCATTCATTCAAAAGATTCGATCAAAAACACTGATTCATCCAGTAATGATAATGTAATGACAAGTATTTATTAATGAGTCGAATTCATTGAAAACTTTTTTTTTAAATAATTTATTCAAATTAATTAATCATTTTTTCCAGCAATTAATATTTTGTCAGAACCTCTAATAAATTACGTTATTTTGTTTAGTTGTATGTTCAGAATCGTGATCTCAATATGAAACCAAAAAATTGCGATTCTCATTTTATCCAGAATCGTGCAGCTCTAGTCACTATAAGTTATGAACAATGATGGCAGAATGCCAGTGAGCTGAACAGAAATGCTAACACTTTAATCTCTCTTTCTCTCATGCATTTCTTTTTCTCAGAGAAGCTGAAGTCTCTGAATGTCTCAGCGATTGTTCTGCCACCCAGGGTGATTGTGGGTAAGAAAGGCAGAGTCACTATCAGTGTGGAAGGCAGGTTGGCAGAGAGGGTACAAACAACATGGTTTCTGAATGATGTGCCCATCACAGACACTTCATACAAAGGTATCAGCCAATCACTACGTATTCACCTTCACTCTTTACTAGCAGGCAGATCATTATATATTTGGCCATTACAGTTTATTATGCAAATCTAATGACACACAATTTAATTATGAGTAGAGGAATTTTGCTGTGAATTTGTATAAAACAAGTGCAACTGAAGTAATATAATCCAGAACTAGTCAACATATACTAGCAGTAACACAACTAAAGGACTAGTTATGCAACCCCATAGCCTACCTGATATTTGAAACTGACATTTAAAAGCACCGTTTTCACACTGCTTTCATCAAGTCAAATGGACAAAAGCAGATGGTTAAGTAAGTTAGAGATGTAGTTGATATGAAAGTGGTGGATTTACACATGGGATATTTCTTAATTTATGCAAATTATTAATCTGGATTATTAATTTAAACTGGCTGCTTGTCTGTGTATGTGTCTCATCATCTCTCTCTCTCACACACAGAGAAAAAACATGGTCCTTTTCACTCTGCATCCTACACTTCTCGCAACTTTCATGTGTCTGTGGTGTCAGAGAAAGGTCCTCTGCTGCCCTCTACTGCCTCAGGATATTACAAGCTACACACTCAGATGCCACCACGCTCGTCCTCTGGCTCAAACAAACTGTTCTCCTCCATCACATTTATACCCAACCTATCCATTCACAAGGGTGCAGTCTTCAAATGCCACATCTCATATAAGGGGAAAGACAAGATTGTGGCCGAGAGAGTGTCTGACAAGTTTACTATTCTAGGTCAGAGGGCATGTTGAGGTGTATTGGTGCATTCAAGTCCTCCATGGGAGTTTGTATTTACAAGTTGGGAAGTCATAATTATGATATCAGGTGTGTTTAAATGAATTTGGTCAGCAAGATGGCGATGCACATTTTCTACATAAAATTCAAAGATTTTTTTTAACTGCATCAACAAAATGATGAATAAAAAATGTGCATCAGGTGTGTTTTTTGCTTTATGTTTTTATTCAATTTATGAAGGTGCTCTAAATTGAATCGTTTTATATACTGTAGTAATTGTACAGTACTATAGTATTTTTACATGCAAATTAGAAAAACATGTTTTGTCACTGACAGAAAATTTCCCACTCGTTATTACGACTTCGTGATAAAGTTTATTTGCGTAACGTTTATTTAACTCATAAATGCAATCTTTCCAATGTGACTTTAACGCACCATATGTTAACCTCATGATTTATCTGCAGCTTGCTTTATTTCCTGTGAAACTATTGGGAAAATCTCTCAAATATGTTCGGGTCTCATATCACCCCAAAATGAAAAATTATATTTTGCACAAAGAAAATCAAGCCTGTTTATCAGCATTAAGATTTTGCCATTAGACATTATTTTCATTACAATTAATCACATTTTCCCTTAATGTCATTATCGCAATGTGTCGAGACACATGCACTTTTTTTTTGAAGGTTTTTTTTTGTAACTCCAATTATTCTAAAGGGTGATTTACTTAATACAATTTTTAAAATATATATATATATATCCATAAAGGCAAATTCTACAATGAATTATAAATATTTCTATAAATATATTAAATTTAATACATTTTTTTTGTTTGTTTGTTTGTTTTTATATTACAGTTATGAGAACTGGATTTTTTAAAGGGTTGTTTGTAGATTTGTAGATTGATTTTAAGTGAAATATGACCCAGGCTTGGTGAGGTTCACCTTATTGGTTTTAGCTACTGGTTCCTGTTTCTAGATTTTTGTTCTCTTTTAGCATGTAAAACAAGATGAAGGTTTATATATATTTTCATTTCATCATGTTTACATTTGTTGACAATAGTACTGGTTTTGTGTTTAGCACCACCTGAAGTTTCAGAGATCCAGTTCTCAGAGCCAAATGAGGAAGGAGGTATCACATACAGTACACACATTCAAATATTTCAAACTATATACAGAAAATGCAACATTATAAAAGGTTGTCAGTAACAGACCCTTTCCCCAGGTGTTGTGACAATGGTAGCCCAGGCCTCTCGCTTTCATCCGGACATCATCACCTTCCGCTGGTTCTGTGAGGGTGGGGAGCTGAGCCCTGTGTCCGTCCCGCCAGCGCTGGCAGCTCCTCGGCCTGATGCTGAAGGCTTCTTTTCAGCCATGAGCCAGTGCAGGCTGCCCCTGTTAGAGCTGGAGAGAGGAGAAACCAGGGTGTGGGTCACCGTTCACCACATGGCCCTAAAGCAACCCATTACACGGGAAACTAGAGGTGAACGCTGGAATAAAATAACTGAATTCTTGTAAATAAGATTAAGGCTGTGTTCAGTATAGAGTGCAACAGTGCCTGCCCACTTTTTCAGCTGCCTTGGTTCCGCAAGTATTTTTCCCATTCATTTTTCCTATAGGGATCTTTAAAAAGTCTTAATTTAAGAGTTATAAGCAATGAACCAAACCAACCAGCTACGAGGAGAATCACAACTTTACAAATTTTGATTTGAAGCAAAAACATATTTGAAAAACACATAGAAGGACAAGACTGTAAACTTAACAGCTTTAGTGAAGGAAAGAACTACAATCCCATAAAAATTAAGGAGAAATTGAACATTATTCATTTAAAGTTGTCAATTATATATATATATATACACACTACCAGTCAAAAGTTTGGAAACATTACTATTTTTAATGTTTTTGAACAAAGTCTCTAATGCTCATTAAGGCTGCATTTATTTCATAATAAATACAGAAAAAACAATAATATTGTGAAATATTATTACAATTTAAAATTATGGATTTCTATTTTAATATACTTTAAAATATAATTTATTTCTGTGATTAAAGCTGAATTTTCAGCATCATTACTCCAGTCTTCAGTGTCACATGATCCTTCAGAAATCATTGTAATATGCTGATTTATTATCAATGTTGGAAACAGTTGTGCTGCTTAATATTATTTTAAAACCTGTGATACTTTTTCAGGATTCTTTGATGAATAAAAAGTTAAAAAAATATCAGCATTTATTTAAAATAGAAATCTTTTGTAACAATATACACTACCGTTCAAAAGTTTGGGGTCAGTAATTTTTTTTCTTTCTTTTTTTGAAAGAAATTAATACTTTTATTCAGCACGGATGTGTTAAATTGATAAAAAGTGATAGTAAAGATTTATATTGTTAGAAAAGATTTATATTTTGAATAAATGCTGTTCTTTTTAACCTTTTATTTATCAATGAATCCTGAAAAAAGTATCACAGGTTCCAAAAAAATATTAAGCAACACAACTGTTTTCAACATTGATAATAACTGAGTATCAAATCAGCATATTAGAATGATTTCTGAAGGATCATGTGACACTGAAGACTGGAGTAATGATGCTGAGTAATGATGCTTTGCATCACAGAAATAAATTATATTTTAAAGTATATTAAAATAGAAAACCATAATTTTAAATTGTAATAATATTTCACAATATTATTGTTTTTTCTGTATTTATTATTAAATAAATGCAGCCTTAATGAGCATAAGAGACTTCGTTCAAAAACATTAAAAATAGTAATGTTTCCAAACTTTTGACTGGTAGTGTATATATATCCAGTGTTGCCAATTGCTTTCAGTTGAAAGTTGCTAAAACTGGTCGCTAAATGTAGTTAGATGACGTCATACTGGCGAGTCCACTGATCTAGATAAGGTTTATCCAAGAAATTGCTAGAATTGTCGCTAGGCTTTTGAAAAAAGTCTCAAACGGGGCGGGGAAGTCACTAAATCTTGCGACAAAATCACTAAATTGGCAGCACTGCCCCGATCTCTGTCTGATGAGAAAAGTGCACATTAATATAGAATGGTGATTAAACTGACTGGAACTACCTGTGCATTAAATAGTTTTAATGCACACTTTCCAACCAATCAGAATCAAATATTCAGACAGACCATGGTATAAATAAAATTTAAGTATTTTGAAAGGATACAACTCTCTGATTGGTGGTATTTTCTTTACTTACAGCATCATGGGTAATGTAGTTTTTTACCAGGAATTCTGCTGTTAAACACTTCAGTTGAAATAATGCAAACTGACAGCTTCAAAAAAGCATATACCAACCTCTGTCTGTCTCGGTCAGGTCTATCTTTAAAGGTCTATAAGTTATCATTAAAAATCAGGAGAAAATGAATGGGATTTTTACTTCCTAAACCCGACTGTTGCACTCTATAGGAAACTTCCATATTACACATACTATTTCTGCAGTATATACTTTGCACAGTATGTGAATTTTTTTAGAATAGGTGGATTAACTACTTCATTGACCAAAATGTTCAGCATACAGTACAAACCAGAGCACACTGAATGGAATATTTAATCCAACAGTGCATTGCGCTCAACTTTGCCTACTATGTCCAGTGTGAGAAATCAAACTTAATGGATATCATTCAAAACTTTTAACTGCTTTTTTGTTCATTATTTTATCGGAATGCCAAGAGTTGAGATATTTAAACACCGAACTTGATCAAACATGCAGAATACCCATAATACTGTTGGTTTTTGTTACATAAAGTGTAAAGTACATACTTTACTTGCATACATACAGTATACTCACGTAAAGCAATACATACTTTAAAGCAAATCTCAGCTGCGTGATTGTTTATATCATCGCAAAATGTAATTATATTTCCACCCAGCTCTTTATATTAAGTTGGATATATATTATATCTATAACTTAGTCTGGAAGTACATTAACAACGAAAACAAATTTTTGATCAAATAACTGACTTTTTTCTTTCTTAGGATTCATAAAACAGCCCACCGTTTCAGAAATCATCTCTTCCCTTCCATCTGCTGAGAAGGGACCTTTGACCCTTGCCTGTGACATAACTGGTTTCTACCCCCCTGAAATCTCTGTTAAATGGCTGCATGTAAAAGGGAATGCGATTGAGGAGGGAGAGGACAGCGAAGGG